>RJWT010055761.1:0-10115 GCA_004365215.1 Cuniculus paca
CAGTAGGAAGCAATACCAGCTGTGTCCTATGGGCCACGTAGACCAGAAATGCAACCCACAAGTACGACGAATGTGGAAAACAGAAAAAATAGTATATGAAATTCCTATAAACACAATTTCCTTTAGGAAAGGGCAAATAAGTATTTAGCAAAGAAACAAGAGCATTTCATTTAAGTAGAACTTAAACTTCCTTTATTTTGCAGCGTTCTGTATATCCAGATGAAGTCATTTAATTACCCGCCTTTTGGTGATGAAAAATTGGCAGAGGAAGACCCAGGTCTCATCTTAGAGTCCACAGGCAACTGAACTGATGGGCACAGAAGAGTTTTTTTAAGAAGATAAAAATTGATATGTATTTCAGTGTAAAAATGTTCTAGTACAGTGGTATGTGGTTTGGGTGAGTTCAGGGGCCAAGATCGATGCACTCAGCCAAACCACAAACCTTCCTCTCAGAGCCTGCTTGAAGTATTGGTCATCGACGGCATTTGTTCTCCAAATGGTTGTCTCCAGATGCTACCACTGTATGGAAACTCAAAATTACCAGCGCCTGCCTGCAAGGGCAGCGGGGTGACCCCGGCAAGTGCCACTCCCTCGTGTCTGCAGCAGCTCCACGCCCTCGCTCTCTCCTGATCTTCAGACTTCTATTTCCAATTTTCTTTTACTAGAAGGCCAATCACTTAACACTGTCACTGGAGGATAACATTTCAGCGATTACTCAGAGCTGACATTTTATTATTTAATATTAAAACCCCATCAGAAATCCCTGGTCAGACAAACTAAAAATGAAGCTTGAAAATAAAGCACCTGACAAATCTGATTTGCAGTAATCAAAATGGCATTTTTCAGATGAGAACTAATTATCCAGCTGACATGATTCCAATCTGCCGTCAGTACAAAATAGGATCCATTTGCTGTCTATCGGGACAATCAAGCTCACTGCTTTGCCACTAGACACCCAATTCTGCCCATTCTCATGCGATTCTTCCATTGTGCAAAACTAGTAGTAAAGCAATTACATGCTCCAAAAGATTAAGATGAGAAATTTCACATTCACAGACTTGTCATGTTCACCCTTAAAATGTAAATTCTTGCCAGATGTTAAAATGCCTTTTTTATTTCATACAGTGTCGACTAATGGTCTGAGGACCTACACTCTCTGCAAGCAAGGTTACTAGCAAGGCCCAAATCTGAGGACCAACCCCAGGCAGAGCCCCATGGCTCCCCGCAGAGACTGCCAGCAGCTGAAGGCACCAAGGACTGGATGTGGGTTTCTCTGGGTTTGTCACAGCTACTTGGGGACCACAGGTGAGTACCAAGGCAAATGTTCCAAAGGGACCTGGGAGAAGTTTCGGCAGAGGACAGAGGGAGGGAAAGGTGGAATTTAATAGGGGCTATTTCACCACTCTGTGGCTTGCAGGATGCGGTTGGAATCTCTGCGGATGGAAAGAACAGAGAATGAATAGCTTTACTGCTCTGTGCCAGGAAAGGGGCTACATGCCTCTCATTTAATGCTCTCAAAACACAACCTCCTCTGTTTTCCAACTGAGGAAGAAGCTAAGGCCCAGAAACACCCTGCAAAGCTCCTGTGGTCACAGTCAGTAGGCAGGGATCTCACAGACATATACACGTCCTTTCTGCTACTATCAGCTTCCTCTCCTAGCATAGCAAGAGAAATACTGAGAAATAAATTTTTCTACTTAGGATCATGTAAGCTCCTGGACACGTGTTGAAAAACTCTACTTTGTATTGTTAAGAAGCAACATTTAGCCAGGCGTGGTGGCTCACACCTGTAATCCCAGTACTTGGGAGGCTGAGACAGGAGTATTGTTGTGAGTTCGAGACCAGCCTGGGCTACAAAGTGAGCTCAAGGCCAGCCTGAATGGCATAGTGAGACCCTGTCTCAAAAAGACAAGGGCCAGGGATCTAGCTCAGCGGCCTAAACACCTGCCCGGCAAGCGCGAGGTCATGAGTTCAATCCCTGGTGCCGCCAAAAAAAAAATAAATAAATAAAAGGAAGCAACATTTATCTTGAACTAATTTCCTTCAACTGAAAGTTTTAAAAATAAACCAGTGAAGCAGAAGGGAAATTTTAACACAGTTAAGAAAGGCAGTCAGGGGAGAAAGGGTGGAGAAAATGAAGCTGTTTTCCCATCTTGCAGTATCTGATTCTTCTTGGTGGAGCTTCACGGAGGGAACAGAACTCCCAGGAGTCAGGTAATGGGGCGTGGAGGGGTTCCAGATGGAGACTTCGCTTCCCACTCCCGCTGAAGGCAATCACCCCACGCCTTGCGACATCTTAAACACAGTGTCTGAACAGCAAGCCCGTGAGTCACGCTACGAGTGAGCGAGACTTTGTTTTCCTTAGCACAATCAAGGCTTGCTCGTTTGACAAACACAAAAGTGTCCTGGCGCTCTGTGTGCCCAGCAGGGAAGGACACAGCCCTCCTCTGCCTCCCTCCTCACCACTCCAGGGCCCATTCACCCTCATCCAGGGGGATGAAAATGCGGCCCTTTGAGGCAATTATTCCCGTCTCCACAAGGCAGGAGATGGTGCGAACCCAGAAAAGTGCCCTCATGACCCTCGTAGACTTGAGGAAATGGCTCCACTGCAAGCACAAGGATGCCATGACAGTGACCGCCATGCGCCAACTTGGCCAGGTGATGGAACGCAGGTCTTTGCTCACATACTAATGTGAATGCTGCCATGAGGGTATTTTTTAGATGAGGTTAAACATTTACATCCTCGGACTTCCAGGAGAGCAGATGGGCCTTGATAATGTGAAGAGGCCCCACCCACTCCCTTGAAGACCATCAGAGCGAAGGCTGAGGTTTTGCAAAGGAGAAGGAATTCAGCCTCAACGTGCAACACGGAAACCTCGCCCGAGCTTCCAGCCCGCCGGCTTCCCCTGCAAAGTGTAGACTTGCCAGTCTCCACAACTGCATGAGCCAGTTACTTAAAATAAATCCCTCGCCTCTCTCTCTCCCTCCCTCCCGTTTCTCTGGAGAATCCTAATGCTCTTACCAGCAGTTTAAACAGCCCCTCCTCTGTATTTCAGAGCAGAAAGGAAAGAGGAACTTGGCAAAGTATCAATTGCTTAGAAAATCAGAGAATTAAGAGTCTATGTGAAAAAGGCTTTTCAACACCCTTCAAATACTTACTTGCATTTCCCTCTAACTCCTTTAATTGATTCGTGAGTATGAGATGTGTCCCTTGGACAGTCTGAACCACGCACTGAGGCCACAGAGCTGGGAGCCCCTGGGTGGAACAGAAGCTCAGCCCCCTGCTGGGGATGCGGTGACAGGCATGGGACCGAATCTCCAGAGGCATTTTAAGCTTCAGCATAAATTTGGTCCCAAAAGAAGCAGATCTGTGATGCTTCCAGCTTGGAACTTAGAGAGATGACTGCTTTCTCAATGGTGGCTTGGGGTTGTTGGTCAGTACAAAGCTATTTTAATGAGACACTTCCGCCCACACACAAGGATAATTAATACAGTCATTGTCACTTCAGGATGGGGATGCAACTTGTGCATTGTTGGGGGATTGTGTGGCTGTGTAAATATTGTAGCATGTTCTTGCGCAAGCTAAGATAGCTAGGACGTCAGGAGGCTGACTATCCCTACGGGATCACCATGGGTCGTTATGGACCAAAATACCACTTGCAGCGCACAACTAAAATGTTGCAAAGATTATGGAAGTGATATTGGGGGTTATTGTTGGAAGTCAAAGAAGTGTACCAGGTCAGATGGAGTGATGGAGAGCCAGGGCTCAAACAAAACTAGACACTGGCCTGCAATGCTGCCTACTCCAGGCTATGCGTGGGGACTTGTGCAGGGACGCGCTCTAAACAACTGGCTCATGCAAGGATGGAGACATGGGCAGAATAGAAATGAGAGAAATGAAAGGGCTGCCTGTGCGTTCCTTTCAGACAACACTGACACACTGGGAAGACACAAACTGCTACTAGTAATGGCCTTGACTTTTGGGTATCCAAAGTTCCATAATTAAAAATCAGTACTACAAATGCAACAGACATTTGGAAAATAAATGATAGCACTTCTGAATGTGTACACAGGGAGTCAGAGTGTAACATACTGCGCCCAGAGTAAGGATTTTAATAGATGGCACAATTATAAATGAATTGCATCGTGCTTTTCATGTACATTAAAATGGAAAACCTATTCCATTAACATAAGCACACAAGAGGAAAAGAGAGTCCACACGGCAAACACTGTCGAGTGACCTATCATAAATTGCTAAAAATAATTGCCCTAAGATTGAGCCGGTTGTAATTTGCTCCATTTTGCTTATTTGGTATTTTCAAATTTTTCTACCATGAATGTGGATTGTTCATGGAAAGGGGAAAAGATATTTTTAAAGCCCTCCCTCCAAGAATAAGTCGGAGGATAAAATGTGCAATAAATGAGTAGAATTCACTTCTATTTACAAATATACCACACCCTGTGTGCACTGACATTTGCCCAGATGCAAAAGAAAAACGAACAGTTATTTGAGACTGGAGGAAGAAAAGAATGTGGCCTCCAGGCAGTACTGACCTGGGTCACAGAGACATTTGTAGCTGGTGCCCACGCTGCGGCAGGTGCCATGTGCACACGGGCTGAGTGCACAGAAGTCCACGAGGTCGGCACAGGTGGGCCCCGTGAAGCCCGGGCTGCAGCTGCAGGTGAAATGCACCCCGTCCACGTAGCAGGTGCCATTGTTCTGGCATGGTGACGAGGCACAGGGATCCACCTTCTCCTCACAAGCTGATCCGAAGTATCCTGCAAGAAAACGCAGAAGGTGTCTGAAAAATTAAAATGTTTGCTATGGTAACTAATAAGATCTGGATCCCACAGATTCTAACTTTTCTCCACTGTGAACAGACAGATAAATTAGTCTATTAATAGTTCTCATTTATGTTCCAATCCAACAAGATCAGTAAGAATGTTTTTCTTAGTGTTGGTAAGCACGCGTTAAGATATTAAACCCTTCAATTCCATATTTGTTAAAACATAAAATATATAACTGCTTAGATGTATACATATGTGTACAGGTACATTTTTACTTGCATATGTGCACATGTATAGTCTAGACAGATTCAAAAAAGTAAATTGATGATGATTATGTAAAGGGATGTAGGGTTTGGGTCAGTAGAAGGCTTTCTGCGCTCATTTTATATCCATTCTTTTGC
Source organism: Cuniculus paca (assembly GCA_004365215.1). Classification (NCBI taxonomy): domain Eukaryota; kingdom Metazoa; phylum Chordata; class Mammalia; order Rodentia; family Cuniculidae; genus Cuniculus; species Cuniculus paca. Next base: position 5,190 of record RJWT010055761.1, read on the forward strand.
TTATAAGACATATTTTGAAATTTAAAAATTAAAACCATGTAAAATTGGAAATCATAATTTTCCTGTCCTTATGCCTTTATTCTCTACTCAGTTTCCATAATATATATACTTTTAAAGTTGGTTATTGTAATGGGTAAATGAAAATGGTACAGTGTATCTCTACAATAATATGCCATTCTGGAATAGAAAGTTACTAAGCACTGACACCTACTACAGTATGAATGAATCTCAAAGCATTGTGCTAGAAGAAAGAAGCTAGAAACACACACATTTCATAGTGTATAATTCCATTTGTAAGAAAAGTCCAGGGAAAGAAAACTCAAAAATACACAAAAGAGATGAGAAGTTGCCTGTGGCTAGAGAGGGAAGATGGAGCGAGTACAAGGGACAGGAAAGGTCTGTTGGGTTGGAGGGGAATGTTCCAAAGTCGGACTGTGATGATGGTCACACAACTCTAGAAATTCATTAAAACACACTGAACTGTACACCTTGAAAGAACAAATCATATGCTATAGAAATTATACACTATTTATGAACACAATTTATGTCATTTAAAACTATGTGAAGTGTTTAAATTTTTAATCTTAGAGGTGGTTATTGCGCAGGTGATTTTATTCTGTTTTCTAAGTGTCTGACTCAGTATTTCTCAAGTTAAAATATATATATATATATATACACACACACACATAATGTAGATATGTGCATTTAGCAATGTTTTAGTAAAACCTATACTTTTTAATACAGGAAGAATACTTAGAAAATGAAATGAAGATTATTTAAATTTTAGGTATAAAAGTTAAACAATTTTACTCATGTACACTTTGTATTTTAATATTCCACTTCACTTATCTTCATTTATGTTTATATTTACACAGAACTCCTTAGCAATACTGACAATTTTACAGGTTTTGTTAAGGAGACAGTAAATATACATAACAAGCAAAAAGAGCTCCCACATTTAATTATCTGAAGCACCATTCATAAATTACCATAATCAATTTGATATCAACTCTATGTAGAAATAGAAAACTCAAAAAATCCAATGATACTCAACATTTTATAAAGTTCCTGGTGAATTTTAAATTTTAGAAATCATCTTTAAATGTACCATACAATCAGTTTCAATAACACTTGAACTCTCCAGAGAGACTCTTGGGAGCTTGGAGTAGAACATAATTGTGTACTTCATGAGATATATTCCATTTTTCTGATTGAAAAGAAACTTTTTAAATGCTTACCAACACATGACAGCATTGTATGTTATTATTATCACTACTTCACAAGTTACTTTTTAAAAATAGAACTTAATATTTCAAATCTGTTAATTTTAGAACAAAATAAAATTAATTATTCTTATCGGTATCTAGAAAATGCAATATAGCCTTTCAAAATATGAAAGGTTTGATTTGTTCATTGAGTGTGACGATAAAAATAATTAAATCTGATTTTCTTAATCTGAAAAAATAAGCTTGGGAAATGAATTGGCCAAGTCAACTCACAACTTGCATTTGGTTAGATAAAGGCTCAAGATTTTATCTCATCAGTTGAGAAAAAAGGGATGTGGATTTTGCAACAGACTATTAGAACTGATAAATTCAGCAAAGTTGCAGGATACAAGTCAATGTGCAAAAACTAGTGGCATTTTATACAGCAATAACAAACTTGCTAAGACAGAAATCATGAAAATAATCCCATTCACAATAGCTACCCCTAAATGAAATAAATAAATAAAGCTAGTATAAATTTAACCCAGGGGTTGAAAGATATGTGTAATAGAAAATCATAACACCAGTGAGAAAAACTAAAGGAGATACAAAACATGGAAAATCTCCCACATTCATGAATTGGAAGAGTGAATATTGTTAAAATGCCCACACTGCCTAAAATGATACACGGACTCAATATCATGGCCATCAAAATAGCATGAACGGTCTTCGTGAAACTAAGAAAAAGATTTCTAAAATTTATATGAAAACACAGAAGTTTCCAGATATCTAAAAACAATCTTTCTAAAGAATGAAACTGAAAGTATCACAATGCCTGATTTTAAGACATCCTACAAAGCAGTTGTAAGCAAAAAAAGCATGTCACATACATAAAAACCAACACCTAATCCAACAGAACAAAGACCCTCAAAATAAATCCATACATTTACAGCCAAATGAGTCCAACAAAGATACTAAAAACACAGTGGGGAAAAGACAGCTTCTTTAATAAATAGTGCTGAGAAAACTGAATATCTGTATGCAAAAGACTGATACTCAGTCCTTTTCGCCCTGTACAAAAATCAGTTCAAAATAAAATCAAACACCTAAATACAAGATGAGAGACTATGAAACTACTCAAAGAAAATTTAGGGGAAACACTTGAAGACATCAGTATAAACAATGAGTTTTTGGATATGACCCCAAAAGCACAGGAAACAATAGCAAAAATAGACAAGTGGGATTACATAAAACTAAAAAGCTTCCACACAACAAAAGAAGCAATAGAGTAAAGATAATCTATAGAATGGTAGAAAATATTTTCCAACTATTCATCTCACAAAAGATTATCCTGAAGAATATATAAGTAACTCAAAAGCTTAACAATAAAAAACAAATCATCCTACCTTATGACCTAGCCATTTTACTTCTGGGTATATATCCAAAGGAAATTAATCCAGCGTGCTAAAGAGATAGCTGCAATTCTGTGTTTAATGTAGTGCCATTCACAATTGCTTGATGGGTGCCCATCAAGAGATGAATGGATAGAGAAAATGTGGTAGATAACACAAGAAAATGTTACTAAGCTATAGGATGGAACTCATCATTTTCACCAAAATGGATGGAACTGGAGGACAATATGTTAACTGAAATGAATGAAACACAGAAACACAAGTACTGCATGTTCTCTCTCATATATGGAAGCTAAAAACAGTTGACTTGGATGTAGAATAGTTCCTAACAGAGGCTGGGCAGGTGGGAGGGAGAATAAACTGAGGTTGTATAAAGAGTACCAAAACCTAGTTACAGAGAAGTTCTGGTGTTCTGCAGTAGAGTGGTATGCTTATGTTCACTATTATCTATTACACACTTCCTGAATATCTAAAAGAGGGTACCTTCCCACACAAAGAAATGACAAGAAGATGGATAGAAATGAAAAGAAGCTAATTACCCTGGTTTGATCAAAGCATACCATATACATCATGTGTTGCAATATCAGACTGAATCTCATTAACACACAATTAATAAGCATTAATCAAAAATTAAATTAAATATATGTATTTTAAAAGACAGTGGTATGGACTTCTACATTAACCTTTGTATATTTAACATCCTTACAAGAAATTTCAGCCCACACCCAAGTCTAGGTACAAGTTTTCCTGGTAAAAACAACTCAAGGAACATAAGAAAATTCTAAATTTTAACTTTCAGACACAGAGACTAAATTCGAAATGATATTTAGATTAGTTTCTTTGCAGTAGAACAGAACTAATAGCTATGGAAAGTGACAGGAGTCCTTGAGTTGAAAACACAGAGAAAAGAAATGCTCATAGGACCCGGGTTCCTGAAAACCCTCCCAGGAGATGACTTAAAACTGGACTGAAAAAATGTGTATGGAGAATCAAAGATAAAAAAAATCAGAAACAAAAACCTTATATCTAAGTCAAGAGCATAAAAATGAAAAAATACTCAGAACTACTAGAGTCCAGTAAAAGAGTTGAATACAGCTCTCAATGGAGTTCATTTTCATATTCAAGTATCAAATTCACCATGTCAGGGCTAAACTGCAGTCCTCTAAAATTTATATTTTGAGGGTATAGCTCCCAATACCTCAAAAAATATTGCTGTTTCTAGATAAAACCCTTTAACAAGTGGCAAGTTAAAAAGAGGTTTAGGCTGGGCCCTCATGCAATCTGATTGATGTCTTGATAAGCAAATGAGATAAGGGCACACAGGGACCCCAGAGGACCAGGTGCACACAGGAAACAGCAGCAAGAGGTTGACCATCTGAAGGCCAGGAAAAAGAGCACCCAAAGCAACCAACTCTGCCAACACCTTCATCCCGAATTCCCAGTCTCCAGAACTGGGAGAGATACACTTCTGTTGATTAAGCCACTTAGTCTGTGGTATTCGGTTGTGGCTTCCCAAGCAAATTCATGCAAACAAGGAGCATAAAGAAACAGGGAAGCAAGGCTTAGGACGTTGGCGTCTGAATTCTGCATCTACCACCTATCAGCAAACGATGACCATGGCAAGGTCCAGCCTCTAATCTTCTATGGCTTCACCTAGAAAACAAGGCTGGAATTATCTGGTTGCTAAAAATATACATATCAAAATTCCTACAGTGGTTCTTAGCCCAATGTTGCATGAACGAATGGAATAAAAATGGTAACTAACAATAGCGACAGCTAATATCCAATGAGGGTGATATGCACCTGGTGGTTCTAAATTCTTATACGAATTATTTCACTTAAACCTAGCAAGATATGAGGACTTTTAGTAGCCCCACTTTATAGATAGAAAAATGCCAACAGAAACATGAAGCAGGCTGATCAAGTCTATACACTGAGTAGACAGCGGATATGGGATACAAAGCTTAACCTCTTGTTTCTCCACTATATCGCACAGAACAGAATTGAATGACCAAGCAATTAAAATGTGACAGTGTCTGAGCATAACCAGGAGTCGATTCTGCTCTGTTTATGTCTTGGTGAAAGGAGAGCTGGTTTTTCAATAAAGCTAAGAGGAGTGTGAATAGTGAGCCGAGATGAGGATATTGGTGCGAGGCCAGATCACAGATGGTCGTATATACCACACTAAGAGAGTTTGTATTTCATTCTGAGCTTAGTGGGAATCATCTGTTTGCATTTTTATATCCCTAATTATAGGCAACGTGGAAAATGAATCAGAAGCAGGAAACCAGGTGATTTCAAAAGCAAGT
>RJWT010055762.1:0-10120 GCA_004365215.1 Cuniculus paca
AGGATAAAGGGCATGTGATTACTAAATCCGTCCACTTACTGGTTTGGCACCACCTTAGTCCCAGTATCCTACATATAATATAAAAGGGACAGAAAAATGTTGCTGAGGTTCCTTACTTGTTTTGCTACCTTCTGCCCACCATGAACTGTTTCTCCTCTATGATACCTCTCTGCCACACCACCCTGCCTTGGAGCCAGCCAAGGCTGAACTGAAACCTCTACATACCATGAGCTAAATAAACCTTGCCTCTTTTAACTTTGGGTGTTGGGTATTTTGTCTCAGCAATAAGAAAAGTAACTAAGACAGATGACCTTTTCAGTAATTTTAATGAATATGTTCATGAAAATAGAGATTTATAACAGTAAAAAAGAACCAAGTATAAATTCTGGAACGAAAAGTCCAGTGCTTACAATTAATAATCTAAATAGATTTATCAGTAGATTAGACACAAAAAAGACAGAATTGAACTAGAAGTCAGGTCAGGAGAAGGAAAAAAGAATGGAAAATATACAAGAGAGCATTCTAGACATTTGAGATGCAATAAGGAGGTCTACAGTATAGCTGGAATCTAGGAGGTAAAAAGAGCAAATTAGAAAGAATCAATATTTAAAAAGAACAATGGCCACAAGTTTTCTAAAACAGGTGAAAGACATCAGCTACAAGTTCAGGAAACTGAAGATTTCAGGCATATGGGAACTTTTATTTCCAGTTAGGAAAAAAATTTATTTTGGTAGTATGGAATAATTAATATGGTTAATACTTTCTTTTTTTTTTTTTTTTTTTTTTTTTGCAGCACCAGAGATTGAACTCATGACCTTGCGCTTGCCGGGCAGGCGCTTAGGCCGCTGAGCTAGATCCCCAGCCCTGTTTTTGAGACAGGGTCTCACTATGCCGTTCAGGCTGGCCTTGAGCTCATTTTGTAGCCCAGGCTGGTCTCGAACTCACAACAATCCACCTGTCTCAGCCTCCCGAGTGCTGGGATTACAGGCATGAGCCACCACGCCCAGCTTGGTTAATACTTTTGTTTTCTAATTAAAATGCTTACTTCATATTTTATATATTTCCCAATAAAGTGTTTAATAGTTGCAGCAGTTTCTGTAATAAGCCTAGCACTGTAGATTAACTAGAGGTTAGATTTTAGTGGACCAAAAGAGGTATTGTTCTCTAGATGGGTTCCTAAGTATTACATACTTATAATACTTGGATATAACTTTTCTTAGTTTATTTTCTGTTGCTATAATACAGTACCTCAGATTGAGTAATTTATAAAGAAAAAAAAATGTCTTTCAGTTCTAGAGGCCAGAGAGCCCAGAATCAAGGTGCCAGTGTCTGGTGAGGCCCTTCTTACTAAGTCAGCATGGCAGAAGGCATCACATGATGAGACAGCACATCATGAGAGAGCTTGCTTTTGCAGCAAAGCCACTCCAAATTAACCCATTCCTGTAATGCTGGTGTTAATCCATTCCTGAGGGCAGAGACTTCTTAACTTTCCTATACTGTGGCAATGGCAATTAGATTTTAACATGCCCTTTGGAGGGGAAAGTGAAAGCTATAACTAAATAGTTTTATCTGTTATTGATGCAAGATTTTCCAACTAGCATTAATAAAGTTAAATAAAACCTCAGTCATAATTATTTTAATCACTTAAAATATTTAACCAATAAAATGATTTTTAATTTTAGAGCTAAAATTTCCAATTTTTCTTAAAACTTTTAGATGCTACCAAAGGAAAAAAAAGAAAGAGAGGAAAGAAAAAGAATAAATGGAGAAAAGAAAGAAGGGTATGTAGTTTGAATAATTTCATAGAAGAATAAGACTTGGCTATTATGGCATACTGCATTTTCTAGTTAATCAGGAACATAAACTGCAGGGGTTTTAAAGAGAAATAAGGCAAAGAATGGTTAACAGTGTAGCTCACATGGTGTGTAACAGTAATAGTGTCTTTTTTCTTTTCAGATACTCAGAAAACTATGTATACAGATAAAATGATACAATTGCAATTCTTTAAATCTTTTTAAATTTTGATGCTAGCATAATTACAAAATACTTTGAAAAAAATGTTCAAATAATTACAAGGTAAAGTAAATAACAAATGAAACAGCCATACTCTTTTCTCTTTATTCAATTTCCCTAGGGTTGTCACTTTTAAATATTTGGTGTATATCCTTAGGCTCTTTCTCTATGCACATGGAAATGAGTGAAATTGATATAAAGAAATGTACTGTATATACTTTACAGGTCTTAAGAATTGGCAGAATGGCTTTAGAGAGAAATAACAGGATACTGAGAAAAGGCTCTTGCTAAGCAAGGCATTTTTGCTAGGAGTTCTTAACCTCCAGAGAAAAGCAGTTCTCTGGAGCATGGAAATTGAAGTCCCAGGGGCCTTTAGATAGTTAAAGAAAAACAAAAGAACCAGAATCTCAAAGCTAAGCCAGCTTTTCTAAATCTCTGCTATAAAATTGTATTTACTACGGAGCAAACTGCCCTTATTCCAGATAGCTGTAATTCAGTTACAGATTTTTTTCTATCTGAAATTAATGGCATATACTAAAAATAAACCAAATATTTACTGACAGCTAATAAAGAAAAGAAGTATAATTTATAGGAGAAAAAAAAAATCCCAAAGTAAGAACTACAGAAAGAAAAAGCAAAATTTGGCATAACTCCTTCCCCAAAGAGGCTGTGCTATGGAAAGAATGTGGGGCTGAAAAATCTTGAGCATTTTTATAAATACCCAGTTTGGAGAGAAGCAGCGTGAGTATGTGGTCAGATAATTCTGGAAGAGTTCATGGAAAAATCCCAAGTGGTGCCCTTCCCCTGCCACCAGAAGATCTCCCCAGTACTATTTTGGTTTCTTAGGCCTGACTGATAAGGAGGCCCCCAAGTGCCAGTTAGTTAAAAGCCACCTAGGAGATTCCACATCTATTCTCATATTAATGAGCGGCAGGAGGTTCTGTTTGAGCAGGGGAAAGTCAATGGGTTCAAGATATTTGATTATCTTGAGAGTTGACCCTTAACTTTAAGAATCTTGATTCAGTCTCCCCTGAATTGCCTCAAGGCACTGAAACTGCCTAAAACTCAGATCAGAAGCTCCTGGGTCTGACCTGTGCCTGTCTATAAGGGCCAGAAAGATCTGAGAATGAAATTCTCTAGACAGTTTTATTTTGGGCATCTCAATTTTGTCTCCCCATTGAGAGTAAAACATTCTTTAAAATATTTTCTTTACAGATAGTCCCTGAATTTACAAATAGTTTGACTTAAACTTCAATGTTAAACAGTGTGAAGAATTTAGGGTTGTTTTGTTACTATACTCTAATGTAATTTGCTTTGCTAACACTTGTGATGTGACTGCCCAAAACATTTATAGTGTTACTGATAATTTATCTGACTTGTCTATCAATTACAGAGAAAATTTAAAGTTTCATTATGATTTTGTAGTTCTCATAATTTTTTCAGCATTTCCCCATATTTTGAAGCTGCATTGTTAGACATATTTAAATTTTACGATTAATTATTCTGATAAATTATGGGTTGTATTAATGTGAAGTTACTTTCTTTGTCTCTAATAATATGTATTTCCTCAAAGTCAGTTTTACTGGACAGTAACATAGCTATACGACACTTTTTGGAGGGAAGAAAGATTGGTTTTTTTGTGGGGGAGAGACTACCTTTTTCCATCCTTTTACTTTCAACTTTTCCATATCCTTTACTTTTAAGTGTTTCACGTAAATAACATACAATTAGTTGGATTTTATCGCCTTTATTCTTTTGAAAAATCTAGCTCCCCATAAGGAATGTAATCACTGTTTAAGGCACAGAGGAGAGCGAGACCACCTGAGAAAGCTCTGCATAAGCAACCATGGCTGTTCATTCCCTCCCATGGGAGTGGGCTGAGTTCAGAGAGCAGAATCAGCAGGAATTGTTGGTAGAACAAAAGGGAATGGGAGGAGCTTGCATTCAAATGTATTTACTGATACAGTTCAGTTACACCTACCATTCTATGATACAACTTCTATTTATCCCACTTAGTTCTTTTTTGTCTTCTTTTTGATACTTTACCTATTTTCTATTTTGTTTTTTTCCTTTAGTATTATTTCATAAACTGTAGCATAAACCCTTGAGTTACCAAAGATAAATGTTAGTTTGCACTTTTATCTTTCTCCTAGAGAAGTGAAAGATCTCAGAACACTACAAACCTTTGTTCTATTCTCTTCCCAACTTTTATACCACTGTTACATATTTTAATTCTATATAAATTTTAAACTCCACCTAGCATTATCTGCCTTAAATCAGAATTTAATTTGTATAAATATTTTTAAAGAAATAGTTAATTTTCAAAGAAATTAGAACATACTACACAGAGGAAAGTTAAGAGAAAGGAAGTAATAAAGATAAAACCTTCATGATTTTTAGGAGAAAAAAGTAGAGTCAGATTCCATTTAAATCAACCTACTAAAAAACAATATATAAAAATAGAGATTTGCCAACAAATATATACTGTTAGTCACTGTTATGATTGTATATAGGTGGCCCCCACAAGCCTCATGTAGTCATGGAAGCGGCTGAATCTGGCATTCATGATTGATTCATTGCCTAGCGCTGGGTTTAGTGCTGGGATTAGTGCTGGGGTTGTGGGTGTGAGTGCTGCACCCATCCAGGGGTGGAGCCTACATACTGTATAAGGGAGGGAAGAAGGCATGTTTTGGGTCTCTTTTGCTGCTCTCCTGCCCTGTTTTGCTCCTCCCGCTTGTGAGCGTCCATGAAGAGCTGCCCTCTCAGCCATGTCATCCTGCTTTGGAGCCAGCTGGATATGAACTGAAACCTCCAAACTGTAAGAAATAAATCTTCCCTTCACTAATTTTGGGTGTTGGGTATTTTGTCTCAGCAATGAAAATAAAGTAACCAAGACAGTCACTTATCACTAAGACACCATACCCGACACCTACTATTTAAAGATGGAAGGGTTCGTTTTGACTCACAGTTTCAGTCTATGGTCACTGGCCCTAAGCAGAAACAGGATGGCAGAGGGGCATGATGGAAGATAAAGGTATTCAATTCATGACAGCCAGGAAACAGAGAAAGAAGAGAGGAGCCAGGGACAAGAATACACCCTCAAGGTCACACCCCCAGTTACACACCTCCAACCACTCCCCATCTCCTAACAGCAAGTCAGCTGTAGCACCTCCCATGATCAGTCACCAATCCACACACAAGGATTTTGGCTGACTTTTTAGATCTAAAACATAACATATACCTCAAAAACTCAAAGAGAATAATATACATGGTAAGAAATAGAAATTTGAAGTGGCCTATTTTTGAGATTAAAGTCTTTAACTCTCAGTGGGAAACTAGTAGTAGACAAAAGTACCTACTTGCCTCCAGACATGACTGAGGTCAGGCATCTGAAAGGGTCATTAAAACAAAGGGGAAGAGGTAGACAGTTGATAAAGCATGGCTTCACTATGCTAACTCTGATTGAAAAAGTACTGGCAGGTAAGAAGTTACCCACCTGTTTAATCATTTGTTTTAAGCCCAGAAAATGTTTGTAGAGGGAGTGAGCCAAGGGTATAGGTGATGACAGGAAAGATACTCTGCCAGTAAGAAACTGGGAGAAGGGACCTGTATGCTAGGAGTTAAATTGCTTGCTATAACTGTCCTGGGTGTGACTGCCTGCCTGTTAGGTTGGCACCCACTCTTGCAAGATTGAGAAATGAAGTCTCACTTTCACTGCAGTCTCCTGGTCCTCGGTCTGATCTGTTCACGTGCACACAATTAAAGGTGAGGGGGGCTCATTATTCACATAAACTGTTATTCTCATAAACATCTATAGATATTAATATGTGTCCATGATACAGCTGTGCAAGGAACAACTGTATTTTTCTGTAATTCATCTTATTTTCTTTTTGAAGTCTTCTTTCACTGTCAGGTAATGAACATCTGATACTAATCTGTTTAGAATTTCCTACTTTGAGTTTAATTTTGAGGTAAGTGTTGGGTGGGCGTGGTTGCTATGTTACCAAAGAAAGGGTAAAGAGAAAGTACTCATACCCATATAGTTCTGAATATTATCTGCTCCTACAGGAATCTTCTGAGATGCCCATCATCCTGTCTGGCCCTCAGTCACTGATTCGTACAGTTTGCCACTGAGATGTCTTCTTTCCTGCCTGCCTCTTCCTTCAAGTAAGATGGTATGCTCTCTCCTTAATTCCACATCACACACAGGGGCATGTGCATAAATTTCCTTTATTGCTGTGTTGAAGTAATAAACACAAGGTTATTTAAAGCCTGATGAGTAGCTCATCTCCAGTCATTTGTTCTCTAGTATTGATACAGTGCCTGATGGGTTCCTGAGAGATAGATTACAGATTCTTGTGTACTTTGAGCAAAAAAATTACAAGTAGGCATTGATGGTCAAAGAAAAAGCAGCTGCATTTATTGACATTAAGGGGGAAATTACGGTCATAGTGAGCAGGTTTGCACCAACCAAACAAAAAAAGTGGCATGAATGGGGAAAGAAGTGGTGCTGGGTTGGTGGGGAAATAGGAAAAAAGGTAAGTCAGGCTTTTGGATTTAAAAGATGTGTGCCCGGGGCTGGGGATATAGCTCAGCAGGCACAATACCTGCCCCACAAGCTCAAGGTTGTGAGTTCGATCTCTGATACAAAAAAGGCCGGGCGTGGTGGCTCACGCCTGTAATCCCAGCACTCGGGAGGCTGAGACAGGAGGATCATTGTGAGTTCGAGACCAGCCTGGGCTACAAAAGTGAGCTCAAGGCCAGCCTGAACGGCATAGCGAGACCCTGTTTCAAAAAGACAAGGGCTGGGGATCTAGCTCAGTGGCCTTAAGCGCCTGCTTGGCAAGTGCGAAGTCATGAGTTGAATCCCTGGTGCCACAAAAAAAAAAAAAAAGAAAGAAAGAAAGAAGAAAAAGATGTGTGCCCTACCTAGGGCATGTCTCATTGGATCTCTCTGGATGTGACTGACAAGATGATCTGTAGGGTGCTCAGTCATCTCTAGGTTACCGAGTGCACATGACTTCCATAATTCACTCCATTATAGTCACATGCATGACATGCAGTCCCCATGTATAAATCTGTAATGAATTTCAAGTGGGGAAAAGGTTACTATAGGTCAGGTTACTGTATTTAATATGCATGTGCTCTGACCTGGAGCTTTGGAAACTTCCTGTGTCTTTGTTATTTTTGTTTCTGTTTCTCTTAGGACAACGGAAGGAGTATTGGCCCTGGGGCACTGGGGGATGGAGGAGGAGTGGTCCCTTAGCCCCTGTTGTACTGCATTGGTCTCCTATTATCACACCAAGGTTCAGGGTACAACCTCCCTCCTTATGATACAGGACCTCCAAATAATATAGGGGAAATATTTTAACTCCTAATCTGGTAGTTGTCAGATATGCTGAGTTCTTGTTTCCCAGAATCAAAGAATGAATTCTAAGGAACAACAGAGTTTAAGAGTAGGAAATACAGTGTTTTTTGATGAAGAGAGATACAGCTCCTGAGAGACAGGAGGGGTCCCAAGTGGATCATCAATGAGCCCACTTCACAGAGGAAGTTTTTGATAGGTCCCCCGCCTGAGACTTGCCCAGCCATCATGGTGACAAGCCACATGTTGAACCATAATGGTGTCTAGCAGAAACCCCTGCAGTTTCTTCTTCCCAAACTGCCCTTTGCCAGACCCCCTGCATACCACAAATGCTCCTACCCCCTTCAGCCACGTCTTGCTGAACAGCCCATGTCAGCAGCCCTGTGCCCTCCCCCACATTTAAGCTCGCCCCTCACCTTTGTCTTCAGAGAATCAGCACACCTGTGAGTGCTGGTCTCTCTGTGCCCAATCTTACCTCTTTCCTCCCTTTTCTCTGCACCGCTCATGTTTTTCTAGCCGCCTCAGATTGAGTGAAAAACAGCTCAATCAGTTTTTAGAGCAAAATCACAAGGTGGGTACAATGTGGGTCAAAGTTATGATCAACCAATAATATTACAAGTATAATTGCTTAGGTAATATTGATCCAATGGGGAAGCAAGTCACATAACAAGTGTGTATGGAAAGAACAAAGAACTTTGCAGGAAGGTATGGGTCCCAGGGTCTTGGTCACCCGCTGAGGTGACTGATGGCTATCCCTTGGGGAGGCAAATAGGCCTTTATTTAGAGTCTTGGCTTCCAACAGATACACCTCGGGCCACAGCTGTAATGTGTTTTCATCTTTATATAGACTGTCTCAAGGGTCTAACCCTGTCTGAGTGCCTATAATATTTTTACCCAACTTACTGACTGTAATACTTCTCTTATCTTAGGTTGCTCATATTCATATGGATTCTTAGTGTTTTTCTGATCCTCTGTGAACCAGCACAGGGGGCCTATCATTTTGGAGTCTTATCAATTTCTATACTTTTATCAGTTCCCACCGTATGCACCTCTTCCTTAGCCTGGGGAAATGTCTTTCTAGGCTTATAATTTGGGGTAGAGTTATGCAGAGATAAGAAATTCCAGTTCTTTCCAGTTATTTTTGTCCTAAATACCTTATCTATATAGGATATTTTTCCATCTCCTAAAGAATTAGATTTTGGAAATGAAGTCCATGAAAACATCTTTTCTAATCTAGTTTATCCTTCCCCTAAAATAGTGATCTCAAAGTTTGTCTAGCCGCTTAAAGCTAGGGACAGTGAATAAAAGTGAACTAATAAGTGAAAAGAGTTAATATTTCAAAAATATTATCTTGCATATAAAAACATTGAGATGACAGAATCTGTGGTATAGTATTTGCTAATATTTATCAGTCACTTACTGCACACTAGCACTTTCTTTTTCTTTCTTTCTTATATTTTTTATTTATTTATTTTTTTGTACCAGAAATCAAACTCAGGACTTCATGCTTGCCAGGTGGGCACTGCACCAGAGCTAGATGCCCAGCCACTTTCTAAGAACTTTACAGGAATCAACTAATCTAAACTAAATTAAATTAAATATGTACAATTACCAATTACCAATCTGATTTTACTGGTAAGGAAACAGAAATATAGATGGATCAAGTAGTTCCTCTGAGCTCTGCTCAGGGTCACCAGTGTTTTTATCAAACCCAAGCAATCAAATTTCTCAGCCCTCTTAACTGTGTCCTGGCATTCCAATGAATCCTCAAGAGATGTCTGAAAGTGGCAGGATCTGTGGATCAGGTGGACGTAAAGACTTGGGAGAGTTACCCATTTAGCACAGAAGGGCCCACAGTGTTAAATATTATGATGGGCAGTCTTGAACAGTAAAGAATTGCCCACACAAAATACAAATAGAGCTCCTATTGAGAAACTTTATGCCGCACTCTTACCATGGTATGGGCCAATGTAGTCCAGGCTCTTGTGTACAATGAGGAAAGAATTGCCAAGTGTGCAACCTGTAGCAAGCGGCAAGCAGCTGCATTTATTGAAAATCACAGGAAGTTGCTCGGGGAAGTTTGTGCCTACAAAAGGAGCAGACAAAAAAAGGTCTCAGGGTGACAGAAAAGTAAAAGCATGGCACATGGGTTATATAGCACATGGAAACAGCAATAGCAACAATGCACAGACTTATCAGGTGTGGTTGACAAGAATGATTGACAGGGCACTGTTTTATCTGAGAGACTCTCAGCATACATGCTTGTCCCAGAATTCACTCTGATCTTAATTAATGTTTGACATACAGTACATATTCATGAAGCCTTAATGAGGTGAGAAGTCCTGGTGCTTTATTGCTTCTCGTTGGATTGTTCAGTAGTTTTATGTCTCCTTCATTCAGTTTTGGTAATTCATATGTGTCTCAGAATCTGTGTATTTCTCCAAGGTTCTCCAATTTGTTGGAGTACGGTTTTTCATAGTAGTTACTAACAGTCTTCTAGATTTCAGCAGTGTCTGTTTTTGCCTTTTTCATTTTTAATTGCATTGAGGAGGCTTTTCTTTTTTTGGTAAGTTTAGCTATGGGTTCATCTATTTTGTTAATTGTTTAATTAACAAACTAGATCTTTAATTTATTCATTCTTTGTATTTAGTCTCAATTTAATTAATTTCCACTGTAATCTTTATGATTTTCCTCCTAAAACTAGTTTTTTTGTTCTAGGCTGTTCTTATTCTTTGAGTCTCT
>RJWT010055763.1:0-10112 GCA_004365215.1 Cuniculus paca
TACAAAGTGAGCTCAAGGCCAGCCTGAACGGCATAGTTAGACCCTGTCTCAAAAACACCAGGGCCGGGGATCTAGCTCAGCGGTCTAAGCGCCTGCCCGGCAAGTGCAAGGTCATGAGTTCAGTCCCCAGTGCCGCAAAAAAAAAAAAAAAAAAAATACTTTTAATTAGGCATTTCCATGGCTGGGGATCTGAGGCTAGGACTCAGTGGTGAGCTGTGTGGTCAGCATGCATAACAGCACGGATTTGTTCATCAGCACTAAAAAGAAAGAGACATTTCTTAGGGTTCTGTTAGTTTGGGGATAGGCACAGTGTTGCCAGAGTTCACATTTTTTCAAGAGACGTTAGAAATCCAGACTTTTTTTTTAATCACACTGACTATTGACACCACATTTCTCATACCTGTTAATTATGTACTCCGCCACCGAACGACGTCTCCAGCCCTAGGAATCTCATGAGAAATACTGCCAACTAAGTTTAGCAGTTTAAAACCTTGCAAGGTCTTAGTACAGTGGTAAAGAGTTGAGAGATTTTTAAAGCAGAATTGCTAACAGTCTGAAACAGGTATATAAGCAATGGTTCTGTCTGCTGTGTAGAGTATGAATTAGGTGTGAGGCAAAAAGTAGGAGATAAGCGATTTAGGGGGTATTGGTTTACTTGTATTGAAGCTACCCTGCAGTCATAGTCAGAGTAGTACAAAATAGGCAGGGGAAACTAATTTCATTAAAAATGATACTTCCTACCTATAATTGGATTTCTCTACATTTGTTGATTCCTTTGATATATATTTTCATTATCGCTGTCATTTTGACACCTTCAGTCAAGACAAAAATGGAAACGAGAATATGCTTTTTACTTGCTTTTGTCTCCTTCTTTTCTTATATATGTATTTATTTTGTGTCCAAGTTCATTGCTTGAAATCGGTGTAATAAAAGTTTAACTAGTAAATAGAATTTAACTAGAATCAACTTAAGTGTAAGTGCCTGAAAAATGTTTAAGGTACTTGGTTTTGTTTTCCCTAAACAGTAAAATTCAGAAATACTCTCCATCTGAATCCGCAAAAGTATATGATAAAGCAATTAACCGAAAAACAGGAGTTCATTTTCATCCCAAACAAACACTGGACTTCCTGCGGAGTGACATGGCTAATTCCAGAATCACTGAAGAAGTGAAGAGGAGTATAGTCAAACAGTACCTAGATGTGAGTAGTATAACTAAAAATATTTCCTTCTTGTAATGACTTCTTCGAAAAGTAAATTTTATGATTTATATTTCATAAAAGGTAAAACACCTGGGTGTGCTGGCACATACCTGTTATTGCAGTACTTGGGAGGCTGAGGCAGGAGTATTGCCATGAATTCCAGGCTAGCCTGGGCTGCATAGTGAGTATAAGTCAGGTTGAAATACACAGCAAGACCCTGTCTCAAAAAAACAATGAGTGAATGAATAAATGAATCGTTTGGCCATTCCATTCCTCTCCTTTCTGATAATATTGTTACTTTTTTAATATGTATTCTTACATGAGTAATTCAAGCATATGTAATTGTATGTCTCTGATGTGTACATACTCAACAATGTGTATGTGTGTGTGTGTGTGTGTGTGTGTAAAATGTACTTTTAAAATGTCTTTAAGAACAAGCAAGTTCATAGAGACAGAAAATAAAGTTGAAGTCATCCAGAGACAGGGAAGAATTTTGGAAGCTGTTTTTAATGAGTACAGGTTTCTGTTTAGAATGTTGTGATGATTGTATTGAATTGTACACTTAAGTTTGTCAAAATAAGTTTTATGTATATTTTGGCATTATGAAAAAATGTTTTTAAAATGTCTTTAGGGGACTATCCTTATAAAGTTTTATATTTTAATCTACTTAAAGCACATAAAATAGTATCTTTTCATTTCAAATTCTTCACCATCCTTTTTGAGAGATTCTCTAATCTTAGCAAAGAGGGAAAGGCAGAAAGATTGCTCAGTAATCATCACCTGGCTGCATCGGGACTTGGATCCAAGAGTGAACTATGGTTTATGGGCAAAATCCAGCCTGTGGCCTATTTTTTGTTTATTTTAATGACAAAGTTTTAATGAAATGATCATTCATTCTGTGGCTACATTCATACAGTGGTGGTATAGTTGGACAGGAACTAAAATGCCTGCAACCTCAAACCTATTTACTATCCGGCTCTTTTGGTATCAGTAATCAAATTCATGACCATGTGCTTGCCACGCAGGAGCTTATGCCACTGAGTTAAATTCCTGGCCCTACTACGTGGCTTTTCATAGAACCTGTCTTCCAATCCCTGATGTAGGTTGTAGCTATAGTCTGTTTCACCTGTACCAGACAACTACCATAGGAAACATCTAGACATTTTGACAGTCTTTGCAGTGATTACTTAAAACTTTGAATTAATGTATTTTTTGCAGTTCAAGCTTCTCATGGAACATCTAGACCCTGATGAAGAAGAAGAAGAGGGGGAGGTGTCCGCTAGCACAAATGCTCGGAACAAAGCAATTACCTCGCTGCTTGGAGGAGGCAGCCCTAAAAACAATACAGCAGCAGAGACAGAAGATGATGAAAGTGATGGGGAGGATAGAGGAGGAGGCACTTCAGGGGTGAGGCGGAGGAGGAGTCAACGTATTTCGCAGCGTATTACGTAAAATGATTTTTATGTGCTTATATATGTCAGTCCATTAAATGTACACCAAGTAATGTAATACTTATAAAAGAAAACATTTTGTAGATAGAGATTCTCTACTTAACCATTTATACATCCTTTTGTAGAAAGTTTAACATAAAAGATAATAAAAAAAAAAGAAATGAGATTTATCCAGCATAAAGGATTATTAATTTTTGTTTGGATTGTATTAATGTGTGTTATCCTTTTTACTGTTGCTAAGATTTATGTAGCTTTATGGTTCATATGTATATATAATTTTATATATCAAGAGTGAAGACACGGGTACAAATTAAGAGTTTTATGGTTTTACAAGTATATGTTAACCCCTTGGCGCTGGCGGTCACGGTGCGTCTCATTGCCGGCAATGGAAGTGTGCCGGGAAATCCCAACTCCCGGCGTCAAGGGATTAAAAGCAATAAAAACAGTAATTTCACTAAATTTCTTTTGTGTAACACTTGGTCTTTTTCCCTCCCCCCCTCCCAATGTTTTAGTCATTGAGAAGGTCAAAACGAAATTCAGACTCTACGGAGTTGGCAGCACAGATGAATGAAAGTGTTGACGTCATGGATGTCATCGCTATTTGCTGTCCAAAGTACAAAGATCGACCACAAATTGCAAGAGTAGTACAGAAAACCAGCAGTGGCTTCAGTGTTCAGTGGATGGCAGGCTCCTACAGTGGCTCCTGGACTGAGGCTAAGCGCCGTGATGGCCGCAAACTGGTGCCTTGGGTAGACACTATTAAAGAGTCAGACATTATTTACAAAAAAATTGCTCTAACGAGTGCTAATAAGCTGACTAATAAAGTTGTTCAGACTTTACGATCCCTGTATGCCGCCAAGGATGGGACTTCCAGCTAATGAATTTGTACATGCAGCCAAATTTACAGGAATTTTTTTAAAGGCAGAAAAACTTGAAATATCAACATTCTGGCAAAAAAAATCAGTTTTTTTGAAGAGTAAGAGTGGAACCTGGGATGCAGGAACAAAAGAAGGAAATGTTGGGCAAACATTTTTGTGGGAGCTCCCTTCGCTGTTGTGCAGCAGAAACAGATTCTCAGTTCATTTTTACTCCCACTGTATTATAGTTTAACAAAAATTGTTTATATCTTGGAAAAAACTTTCTGTTTAAAAAAATAAACAAGTGAATGTTGGAAACTAGTCTGTTAATGTTCTTAATAAAGTGTTCTTGGAGTTTAACCTAGCAGCGGATGGCTTTCTTTAGCTTAGCCCAGTTTCCAGGGAAGCAGTGTTTATTCCAGGCTGTAAAATGGCAGAACCTCCTGGATATATAATTTATTCTGTTGAAAAAAAAAAAAAAGCATGCAGTATCTATGACCTATCTGCAGAAGGAGTTTTTGTAAATGTAGATTTTGTTGTATTAGGTCACCCTGAAAACAATACAAGAAAAGGGATCCCCAGGCAATCTGGTGGAGCAAATACTGCAATAAATTTTTTTACTTCTCTTTGTTACTTGTCTGTTTCCATTTGAATTTCTTATTGTAAAGATCTGTTTAAATCCATTTATATTATTTTGCAGTCTTTTATGTAAAATTTATTATATCACTGGTTTTCAAAGCAAAACATAAAATATTGTTTATACAGTTTGTATAGGCTGACTTCTGAATAATTGGTATCTTATTTTCATTCCCATAAGAGGGTGTAAACAATTAACTCCAGGGTTTTATTGTATCCTGCAATATTTAGTATTAACTATATATGATTTAGCACTGTGCCAAACACATTTTCCAGAGTACATTTTGATATAAAAAGAAACTATAGTTTATTCCTTGTATGCTTCAATTTCTTTCTAGTGATGTCATGTTGGTAATATTTATTTTTTAAACTTTGGGGGAAGGTAACAATTCTATTTTGGAAAAACAGCATTTTTCTTAAAAGTGATGCCATGTTATTTTAGAAATAGAATTGAGTGTGACACGTCATAATTAACACACTGCATTTTTCACAGATTATTTTTTAATGCGGAAAGAGTAGTTTTTACTAGTTGGGATATTCATTTTCTATTCAAAAATTTTTATCATACATCTTTTGGAAGTAATTTTCATTTATATATTGTTTACTAATACCTCAACTAAATTGAGAGTAAGCTGTTTAATCTTAGATTTGCATAGTTGACACTCAGAAAAATAACAGTGTGTAAAACTGAGAATGGATGAGGTCTGTTTCAAGTTTAATTATTTTTTTAAATGTGTACTTATTTTTAAAACAATTTGGAAAAACTGACCTCAAATGCTAACTTTTATGACTCTAGCAAGTTAAGTAGAAGGTATTCAATTTGTGAGGAAGAATAATTGCCACAAAATACCTTTTTGTGAACACTCATTAAAACACTATGAATATAACTTTTCAGGATCTAGAGCCTATGTGCGCTTCTTTCAGATGCTTGCTTGAAGGAAATGTTTTCTCTTCGTTTTCTTCCTTTAATTGCATGTTCCCTTTTCTCTTACTGTGAACTCTGGACAAAACTAGATTGGTTTTTCCCCCTGGAAGTTTATATCAACAGTGGATTTCAGATAGATTATGAAGAAATATCAATGAGAAAAAAATCAAGTCTAGCCCGAGGGTACTGCAGAATAAAAATATGAGTAAAAAAGCCAGTTTTGAATGCTGTGCGTCTGACAATGATGTATGTTGTCATTTGATTCTCACAAAACCTCTACTACTGAAGTATTTTGTCCCCCTTTCATAGATGGGGAAGACAGGCTCAGAAGATTCAGTAATTTGCTAATTGGTGTCAGAAGGGGGATTTAAATCCAGAATGGTCATAATTATCTTACTAAGCTGGGTGTGGTAGCTCACACCTGTAATCCCAGCACTCAGGAGGCTGAGGCAGGAGGATTGTTGTGAGTTCGAGACCAGCCTGGGCTACAAAGTGAGCTCAAGGCCAGCCTGAACAGCATTGTGAGACCCTGTCTTAAAAACATAAGGGTTGGGGATCTAGCTCAGTGGCCTAAGTGCCTGCCTGGCAAGCGCAAGGTCATGAGTTCAATCCCTAGTGCCGCAAAAAAAAAAAAATTTGTCTTACTACTCTTAAGTTAATTGAACATCACACGTTAAGGTTGAGGATCCTTATTGAAAGCAAACTAGTTCCTAAAGTATCCTTACAGTACATTTACTTGGGAATTCTGTTAAAAGTAAGCTTTAGGAAGTAGATACACATTAGCAAGTCTGTTCCCTTCAGTTGATCGTAGGTGAATAACTGCTAATCATTCAGGACTGAAAAGTGTGAAGTTTTCCATATATTCTTAGCTCCATACTTTCTGTATTAAAATAAGCCAAATATGTTGATAGAATCATTAGCTTTTGACTCTTAAATATATATTCAAAGTTTCATAAAATTGAAGATTTTTCAAAGATGATGTTTTAAGCCATAAACAGTGGGGCGAGCCTGTAATCCAGGCACTTGAGGAGGCTGAGACAGGAGGATTGCAAGTTCAAATCATCCTGGTCAACTTAGACCCTATCTCAAAATTGAGAAAATAAAACAGGGTAGGGGCATAGCTCAGTGGTGGATATTTTAGGTCTTAACATTAAAAGTTAAGGTCTTGAAAGTCACATAAGATATCAAAGTTTCTTAATAGATTTGCGAAGTGCAATCTCAACCTATTTTGTTGAATAATTACTGTAGATTAATCTGACCTGGGTTTGTCATGTTTTACTGAATTGTATTGAAAAGATATATTGGTATAAATTTTAGGGGTTTGGGGATGTAACTCAATGGCAGACTTTGTGCTTGGCTTACATTAGGCCCTAAATTCAATCTCTGGCACTGTCCTCCCCAAATGTTATCGAGTACCTTTTAAGTTTTAATACAGAATTTTACATTGACACTTTAAATAGACAATATCAAATTATTTTAACAAGCGTCATTAGTTTTAAAGACATCCATATTAAAACACATGGTGGATAATTTAGGGATCTGTAGAATTTTCTAGAATTCAGTAATAGCTTTGAGAGAAAACTCACATTGCTTTCTCTGCTGTTATGTTGAGTATTTGAATTGTTAATGGTAATGAATGTATACAGGCAACTTGTGACAGTCATAGCCTGTCTTAGGAGGACAGGTAAGTCAGCTGATTTTTGTCTAATATGTACTTCATTATCAACACATAAATTTATCTATCATATTTTTATCTAGGAAGTAAACTTAACCAGGGGAATGTATGGTACACTATTTGCACACACAAAAAATCCTGTTCGCTACCCCAGTGTCCAGTTGGTCTGCATCTTCAGAACTGTCCATATGGAATACGGGTCTTAAACTGTAGCAGAACTACTTTTGCAAATAAACTCATTAGGTTGCCCCCTTACAGTAATCCTGTCATTTGAAACACTAGTGATAGTAATTCGTGCATTGAAAATCCTACTTTTAGGACTGGGATGTAGCTCAGTATTAGAGTGCATGCCTAACACCTCCAAAAACAAAACGACTTTTTTTGATTTTTTTGGTGTTACTGGGAATTGAACTCACAACCGCACACTTGCCAAGCAGGTGCTACCTTGATCATTCTAAGACTAAAGATTAACCTTCTAAGCTAATCTTATAGGAAGCACTAATTTTATTTGATTGTTTTTTGAACACCAGCCTGTTGTACTGTTCCTTTCTCAGGCACAGTTGAATGCAGATGTGGTATGATAGGTCACTCGAAACAAATCCCACTTTACTTTGTTCACCGAACAGTCCTAAAAACCCTGGGTGGTTTGCATGACACTGGGTGACTCTGCTTAAACTACCCTTTTTAAAACCTCAATTATACATGGCTCCATTACTAGTACATATATAATTTTTTTCATCAGAATCTTAAAAATTATTTTAACTTGATATGGGAACCCCCATGTACCCACCACTCCATTTCAATCGTTTTGAGTTTCTGACCAGACTTTTGAGCTGTTGGCCAGACACGCCCCCCCCGATATTTTTTGAAAGAAATCCAAGGCATATTTTATCTATAAATATGTAATCGTTACATATTAATGCTCCCCTGATAGCAAATATCCAGTAACTGTTCAATTTTTCCCCCCAATTTTCTACCTGGGCGTAATGGTCCTGCCCAGAATCCCTGCTACTCAGGAGCCTGAGACCAGAGGATCGTTTGCGCCCTGGAGTTTAAGACCAGCGTGGCAATATGGGTGTTGCTTTTCTTAGGTCTTATTCTATAGGTTTCTCCTTGGTGGTGTTTGTATTGCAAATTTTTTTAGTGTAGAAACAATTTATTGGACCTGTGAAAATTGTTAATTATATTAGAGGAATTACAATTTTTTAGTTTTTTATCACTTTATTACAGGTTTGGGAGATACTGGATCTGTCTTCCAAATTCAGATTGATGCTTGCGCTTTCATAACTGTACCAGGTATCATGCACATGTAATGAAATGAGATAGGTCCAATTTTCAGAACAATGGATTTAGCTAGCAGATACCAAGTAGGCAACTGGAAATTAAGTAAATAAAAGTTCAGATGTGGGTTAGACTGGGATTGCGGCTCATAGCAGAGCATATGTGTAATCTCAATCACAGACAACCATTGAAATGAAAAATTGTGTTACTTCATCAACTACAGTTTCTCCACCCTTTACATTAGCCTTTTTCCACTAATAAATGACAGCGTATTTAGATTGTAATCTGTAGAATTGTAATGTTGGCTTTATCAAACTCAGATCTTGGAACAAAGAACAGAAAAAAATCATGATCTTAATTTATGATAAAATCTAAATAATGGGTCTCCATATTCCATAGTTTAAAAATATTTCTAGACTCATGCAATATGAGAGATAGGAGAAATTTACTATAATCCAGATGTTCTTAACCATTTTGGAATTCGTGAACCCTTTTGAGGATCTAATAAAAGATGTGAAATCTCTCCTTAGAATACATTCACACGTAGAATTGAGACTACAACTTCCAAGGGAGTCGTGGTTACCCCACCCCAGTTCCATAAATGTTTTGGGAATCAGTGGGCTCCAGATTTAGCCTATTCTAACCCAGACACTTCTTTTTAAACAGGTGAAATTAAGGCTCAAAGAGGTGAGCCAACACCCACAAACTGTAAATCCACGTAGAACCCAAGTGGAGAGCAAACCTAGGCTCACAGCAGTTACTCTTACAAGATTTCATCTTGGGAACTTACTAAGTCTGATAAGCTCTGAATTTAGGCTACTTAATGATTAAATTTTGTGGATTTTTCAAAAATACCTTGAAAGATCTACTTTTATATTTCCAGATTTTGTGATGCCTGCCATCCTATTAGATAAATGGAGAGTGGGAAATACACTACTTTATTGTGTTTGTTGTATTTTTATTTTCTACATTATCTGGTAGTAGAGTTAATATACTTTTCTTTGAAGTCAGAAGACATAGTCCTAAGCCATGTGTTTCAGAAACAAAATGTAAAATGTCTGTCGGTAAATAAAATCACTTAGCATATCATTTGAGACTTAATGAAATCCCTAACTATTCTGTGTGTGCATTCATATTCTTGGTTCATCAGAATGTTGACAAAGTGGGGAGAGTGGAGAATGAAGTCTGCCTGAAAGTGGCAACCGCGTACGGGGGTGCCTGTAGTGCGTTACCAAAAGATGAAGCTATAGAAAGTGAAGGATAAGTATGCAATTCTAATGACTTGAATAGAAAAACTGTAGTGGTAGTATAATTTGATCATTTTACTGTATAGGCATTTGAAGGCCATTAAGGGTTAAGAAAACCAGCAATGTAGAGGACAGATGCAGTTATCAAAGGAGGACACGAGGGCAGTCAGCAGCAGTGACTGAGGGTCATGATGACTGCAGGGATGAAGACTGGAGTGATTAGAAATGCATTTAGGAAAACAGCAGGACTTGACAGTTGAATGAATGGGGTAAAGGAAAACAGGTGTCAAGGAACGCTATCCGGCTTCTCCAGCTTACGTCACTTAGATTCAATTTTAAATTTGTTGAAAGTGATTACTGTGGGACACTTTGATGATGTCCCAAGGCAGGAATGTACACAGTATGACACTTTTACAGGAAAGATGCAAGCCAGGGTCACATTTAGAAATTATTAGCATGTAAGCTGGAGAGTTAGAGTAGCAAGAGCCAAAAAGGACCCTGAAGACTGCCAACGTTTAAGGTGTGGTGGGAGTGAGTTTGTGGAGAAGGCAGAACGCATCAGTAGAGGAATGTAGGAAGTAGGCAGAAAGCAAGAACCAAAGTTCAAGAAAGGTAGAGAGAAACATACAAAATGGAATAAAATCAAGATGAAAAATGTTTTACCTGCCATTCAAGATGTAGGGTTAAACCTTGAGGTGAGTAATTTCAGATGAGACCAGAACCCAAATTGAGATGAAATTGAGACATGAATGAAAATCTTGAAGAGCGGAAGGACAGGAAAAGAGACAATAGAGTACTGAAATTTTGAGAGGTGAAGCTGGAGAAAGAAGCCGGTGATAAA
>RJWT010055764.1:0-10126 GCA_004365215.1 Cuniculus paca
GTTCAGGTACTTTTCTGAGCTTGAATAGGATCAATTTATGCTTTGATTTTTTGTTACTGCAACAAAAACATTAAGAAATTAAAGAACTTCATTATAAACTTTTGATGATATATTTGTTTTAATCTCTTACAAAGTTACATGTTTAAAATCTGTACTAGTTCATTAGTTATTTTGTTAGTAAGCAAGTAGTACATTACTGTTTAAAAATCAAAGGGAGTTACAAATAGAAAATCAGTATGCCCCCCATTCAAGAAATTGAGAAGTCTACCAGACAGACCTATATTTGATTGATGGTCCCTTGACAAAAATATGAGACATTCTGCATTACATTGTGTTGAGAAACAGTCATATAGTTTCAGAGGAGGTATTTAAGAAAGCCAAAATTCTATAAAACTCCACTAAGAATAGTTTTCCTAAATTTTTTCGAAACTTTAAATTTTAAAATAAAATATTTTGTTATATTTCTAAAATGCTACAGATGAAAGTTTGTGTGGTGAAACACATCTATAATCCCAGTAGTCAGAGGCTGAGTCAGGGGAATCACCATGAGTTGGAGGGTAGCCTGGGCCCTACAGTGAGTTCAAGGGTAGCCTGAATTACAAAGCCAGCTACTGTCTCAAATAAATATATATATATTTTTTGCATATTATATATATATATATGAATGTATTACATATATTAAAAAAACATATTTTGATAACAAAATACAAAAATATTTAATGTTTTTATAACTTTATTACTATTATATTCCTTTTAAGACATTAAAATATATAAATATATTAATAAAATATATATAAAATATTACAGAGAAAGGGCATACACGATAAGGTGCTAAATGTGAAATAAGCTTGCTAAGATGCATCAATAATACTTAGGGCCGAAAACAAATAATTCAATTCAGATTAAATGTTCTATGTTTTGTTTAATAAGATTTTCTTTGTCTCCCAGCCTTTAACAGAGGGGAGTTAGTGAAATAGAAGGAAAGTAATTAACTCCGTACTTTGCAATGCATATTTAGTTGAACAGTTACTGTAGAATGGAATTTATTTCTGAGTATTTAACTCAATGCAGATTTCAGTATTGCTGCCTGGATCATCTCTTTTATACAACCTGGAAACCAACAGGGCGATTCGGCAGACAGTGATATTAATGCTATCATTCTCCTAATTCGTAGTGTAAACTGGCAAATCATTCTATTAAATTACTCCCAGTTTTTAAAAAGTTTAATACCAAAAATTCTAAAGAGCCACTATATCAGTCAGGGTTTACTAGAGAAACAGATATAACACAAGTGATATAAATGTATAGGAAATTACAAGACTGTCTTACAATGGTCAGCCACAAAGTCACATGAGGGAGCTTACTGTAGTGTCCTGTGCAAGTCCCTATCAACAGGCTGACCAGGCTGCGACAGAACTCTAAACAGTCTACAATGAAGACTGAAGAGTCTATGACAAAGACTGAAGAGTCCCAGGCAGTAGCTGAGCATCCTGTGCCAGAAGCCAGAAGATGACATCCAAGCTGAAAGCAAAGACTGGAACTCCTCCAAAGAACCAGCAATCAGTCCTTCCTCATTTACCTTTTATTGTATGCAGGCTACTTCCCTGGTGTGGGTGTAGCACTCACACTATCTGGGGGTGCCCTCTTCTTGCACAGGCTGAGGATGTTACAAAGGAAGGACCCTGGCCTCCTGCTAAATCAGTTAAATTTCTGACCTTCGCAAATTGGCACAATGAACAATATCCTAGAACAGTAAGGGCTTGTCCTCTACATCACAGGTTGTAGAGTGCTGAGTCATTTAGTTAAGCTTCTCGACTTCTCAAGTTGACACAACCATCATGTAAACATTCATGTATTCATTTGGCTGCTTGTAAAACAAGAAGGGGGAAACTGTAACTGCCTTTTATAAAGTCAAGAGACATGTTGAAGAATACCATCCACAGTGACAGGCTTTTAGTCTGTGAGAGTTTTAGCTATACACAACAAATATCGTATATTTTCTACCTCTTAAACTTGTTCTAAAATGAGTAGTATTGATTCCAAGAAAAATCAGCCCCTCAATGTCCTAACATACTTAAAGACTGCTTTCAAATTTAGTTTTGAAATATGATGTTCTTGAAATTGGAAACTTTAGTACATGTGTTAAAAATCGCTAATGTTAACATGACAAAAATAAAAGACTTCGTATTTAATAGAAATTATAGACACATTAAGAGTCATATTTTTATAAGCATTTGCTTTGCCGGATTTCACAATGAGAAATTTAATTATTCTTAAGTTAATATTATTTCAAATTAATTGAGCACTCAGGAAGAATGATTGTACTGGGCACTATATGTTTCCTTAAAGACATGCACCACTTACGTTTTTTAAAATTTTTATTTTGATTAGCACGCATTTGCAGTGCATAATGATTGCACTCATTGCAAGGAGGTGGTCCTTGTGTGACAGTTATTTAGAATTCAGTCTATAAACAAGTTTCACATAGGAGAGATCTAAATCTTTAATTTGTAACCTTATAAACTGATGCATTCCTTTCAAGGCAATTAAGCTCAAATCACAGTAAGATTTAGTCCCTGGGCTCAAGGGAGCTGTTAGTCATAAGATATTCAACCTTTTATCTCCATGCCATTGGCCTGAGAATGTCTGGAGGTGATTATGGATCAAAGGAGCAAGTAAAAGCCAATGGATGCAGGATTCCTAGGAGTCAAGTTCATGATTCCCCTCTTTTTTCATGTTTCATTTGTGAACTGGCTTCTAATTAATCATTTGAAGGGTAGAATCATGCTATTAAATACGCCTTCACTTTAACACAGGGTGTCCTTTGATGTTTATGTTTATCCTGGCTGTCAACCTTTGGACTCTTCAGATATTATGATCTCCGACAGTTTCATAGACCAATAACACACACACAGGGATATATACAGGCAGATGTATGTTACTAAATCAGTATTTGATCTAAAATTGGTGTTTCATAGATACTTGTTATGGCCACTTTGTGCTTGAGAACTTTTCACAAATAAATCACAATGTTAAGTTTTATGCATTTTATGCATAGCTAGTTTTTATAACTTGTTAATAAGATTTTCTTTAATTTTAAAAAATCTCTGATAACTGCATTAATATTTTCATTTTAAAATGAATTAAAATTTAGAATGATTGAAATGTACTCTTTTGGTTGCCAGTAAAAATTGTAGCCCAAAATCCTTTGTGTGTTTCGTAGTTTCTAAAAACGACATGATTACATATTTGCAAAATTAATTTGAAACGCACAACTGGAGGAGAAATGTGCTTTGATGTCTAAATCACTGAAAGAAGCAGAATGTTTTTTCTCAAAATAATGTTTTGACATTTTAATTTGAGTCAAAATGTTATTCTGTCTTATATTGTTACCTCCTATTATTCAGTTTTATTTTGAAAAATATTCAAATAATATGGAGGTGAAGAAGAATGTGAAACTACATCTATAGTGATAAAAAAATACAACCATTTTTAGGAGTCACATGCATATCTTTCTAGATCTTTTAAAATAAATGACTTTTATATTGCACTTGTTAATTTTGAAATTATCTTTTCAAAAAATTTCACCAATTTATTATTAACAACTTTGTGTGCTGATATATGTAGATGACTTTTTTTACTTCATTGTAAGCAATGGAAAGCTATGCCAATTTATTAATCCAATCTTTTATTAGTAGAAATTTAAGATCTTGGGGTTTTTTATTGTTATTATAATCCTGATGCAAACGTCCCTGTGAAGAATCTTGCACATATAGCTGATCATTTCCTTAGAATAAATTGCTAAAGTTATTCAGTCAAGACATGAAAATTTATAGATTCTGCAAATAATCATTTATGTATTTGTTCATTAATTCTGTAATTATTCAGAAAATTTTGCTATGTTATGTATATAACAAGCAAGCATTTACATGCTTGAGAAATCAAGTAGATTAAAACATATCAGTGCTCATAGATCTAATAATATAGTGAGGAGAGAAAGACAATGTGAAAAATATAGTTAGAAGGATACATTGTATTTTGTTTAGTGCTGATGAGTTGTAAGGCAAAAATAAATAACCCAAACAACAGTTGGTAGAGAGTTTGTTGGGTACAATTTTGAAGAGGATGATTGTGTCATTGAATAAACACTTGAATTTATGGATAGTATGAGAGTACCTCTATGCCTAAACTTTGAACAATATGAGGTGTTATCAGTTCCTGAATTTTGCATACAAAAGCTGATTCCTCACTCTTTCAGACATGAACTTGTTTACTTATTTATTTTCTTTTGATCTGATTATCTCCCATCCTGATTAATCAGTAATTATTTCATTGTCTTACCTAACTATGAGTCTTCTTATTTCAAGGAGGATAAAATATCACCTCACTGGAATATCTGTTCTAATTATTCTTACCCCATCCGAGCACAGCTCAAGTTTCAGCTCACATAATTTCATATATTGTTTTCAAATTTTCTCATACTCTTTTTTCCCTTTGCATTCAGTCAAAAGACCTTATATGCCCCCAATCCCTGAATTAATCAAAACATTGAACATAAAAAGCAATGACCTCAAATAAATATGGGATAAAAAAGAAATGAAAAACAGGACTGTGTTGAAGCAGTTCATCATGACCATATCCTGGGTATCATCACCAGCTCAATACAGAGCAATACCTCCTGGTTCTTACAGATCCACCTTTATAGAATTATCATCTCCCTTGTGTTTTTACCCTAAAAGTCTTCATATTTCCCTCTCCTAAACTTTCAAGAGAGCACAGAGCATATAGCATCCTGGCAGGGATAGGAGAACACAATCTGCAGTCTTTGATTTCCTGCCTTTTTCTCTGAAGCTCAAATTTTCCATGTACAAGGACCTGAAAATAAAGGCAGAGTCATCTTTAGAACTCAAGTTTAGCATAAAGTCAGAAAATTGAACTGCAACAAGTAGCATTTTATTTGAACTCACTTGGCATTCTTGAAATGACTTACCTGTAAGGAAATAAGTCAGATCACTGGAGAGATTTTAGAATAGGTGAATACGATTCAGTAGGTGAATACGATTCATTAGAATCATATTTTTGGGTACCGCTCCATGAACCAAGTACTAAAAAAGGGACTGAAAATGGGATATTTTTCATAGATGACTATTTCTCCCAGAGATTGTATTACTTAGTGAAGAAGTTAGGTGCCCAAATGTGCAATGAAAGCACACTTTGGAAAGAGCTGTTAGAGTCATTTGGGGACCCTGTAGAAATATTCCCTCGGGGGGTCAGGTCAATGAGATAAACACATGAAGTTAGAAATAGGTAGAGAACTCTTAACAGCTGTTTGGCACAAGAACCACACCCTTATATCTTTCTATTTTTCTAAAAGTCTACCTTCTCACCTTTTCCCCCATTTTTTTAAAATTATATTTTGGAATCCTTTCATGGATATTGCCTTAGTACATGTCCCACTTTATGCAAACTTCTCACCTTATTGCTCTCAAATCAAGATATCACTTTCTAGGGCTGTTTATTTGTTTAATTTTTATTTTCAGTAGTTTACCAATCCATAGACCTAACCCACATGTAGCATAGACCTGACTTAAACTTTAATTTTCTGTTCTGAAACGACAGATGTATTTAAAGCATACATCCTGACAGGAATGAGCTTGTGCTCCTCTACCTTTCTCTGCGTTTTTACCACAGCTGGCATGCTATTAATAACGTAGCTCATCATTTTAGTTGCATTTCTGGCTGTAGTCACTGACACATCATGTGCTTACATTTGGGGTTGCAGTGTTCTGCATTCTCATACTACTAAAAACCAGAAGAAAGACTTTCCTGCTATTTCCACTTATATCATTGTTTTAATATGTAACTGCACTGAAAAAATGAAAGTCTATTTGCTAGTTGACTATGAGAATTTTAAAAATGAAATTATTGGTATTACTTCAACCCCAATCACCATCTGAAAATATTACATTGAAAACTTTTCAAATTTTACAAAATGTGTGTATGTTTTAATACTTGTATGATCCTTTTATTTCAAATGACTTAATAAATAATATCTAAGGGAAGAATTAACAGTGGGTAGTATTTATCCCTTTCAGATAAATGACAGGTGAAAATGCCTTCTTATCAGGTTTATTTGTAA
Source organism: Cuniculus paca (assembly GCA_004365215.1). Lineage (NCBI taxonomy): Eukaryota > Metazoa > Chordata > Mammalia > Rodentia > Cuniculidae > Cuniculus > Cuniculus paca. The sequence goes on from RJWT010055764.1 coordinate 6,140, forward strand.
GATGGTATCTGCTATAAGCCATACATAATAAACAATTTTAAACATTACACGAACACACAGGAGAAAAAGAAACAGAACAGAGAGAGAGAGAGAGAGAGAGAGAGTTACCTCATTGGTGTATGTCTTTGTTTATTGCTCAAAAAATAGTAATCATACCTTTGTACTTAAATTGCCATAAATTTGATTTATCATTCATTTAAAATTTTTTACTAGCCATTTACAATCTTAGATAACAATTTTCATTTTTTCTTAAATAAGAATATAGACTGATACTGTTGAGAATATAGTTAAATTGGATCCCATCTCTTACCACAATAATATTATCCAGGAAAATTTCAGTAGAGTACAAAAAGCATTTAGTTCTGCTCATATTCTATGAGTTATCTGGACAATTCTGATAAAAGTTAAAAACTGCAACTCAGATGGGCAGTACTGCTGAGCTGGGAGCGACCTGCTCTATGCTAATCTGCAATTAACTCAGTGGAAAAATTTCAGGTACTTAATTTGCCACCTTCCTTCAACTAAAGTCATGTTATTCTCAAGGTAGCAACAAGATTTAGTAGAGATGGTAGAGTCGAATAGAAGCTCTAAAAAGTCTAGCTTTAGAACCAACAGCATTTCTCTACATTCTTCTGGCCATGGGAAATCACTTCTTATTTCAAGAATGGACAACACAGACTCTACCTCTGGATGGGATACTTTAAAATGTCATGTAGTGATGGGCTGCAGCTCTTGAGGTTCTTGGGGTGAAGGACCACAAGAGGATGAGAAAATAAAGGAGATACAAAGCTGGGGTCAGGTGGAGCCCTTACTCTCCTGATGGGAAAGAAGGAACTGCTCAACCACTGCAGCACCTTTATTTGTACACCCAGAAGGCAACGTCAATTTCAACTCTGCTACCTAGCAACCCATTGCTTGGATTGTCTAAGGGCTTGGTGTTTTTCTGATTTTCTTTTTCACCCTGGCTTGCCTGGGGGCAGCCATGCCCAGGCCATACAGCAGCCCTGCACATGTGGTCGATTTCCAGCTTCAATAGCTCCCAACAGTGTCATTTCTGGGAGGCTATGGAAAAGTGGGACATTTTATGGAATCAGTCTATTACCAAAACCAACATACATTTCTGTCAAGAGCATAAGATTTTTTTAGATTATTGAATAAAACTAATTGGACCAAGATGAGTGGATAATTTTTACATATGTTTAAACTGTTGATAAACTGTTTTAATTTATAGAAATATAATAAAAGGAATTATATGAAAAAGATAAAATATTTTATGGAAAAATAGTCATTGCATGATTGTGTTATTTAAAAAGTCAAATGATTGAATCAACAATGTGAAACCAACCAACCTCATTGATATCACTTTTTATAGACTATCCTATAGTTTTAACATAGTTATTAAATTTACAATGCTTCTGTTTCTAAAATAGAAAAAAATATTTTTACATGTAATGCTGATTGTTTTCACAATCAATTGAATATAAAGTATCATGTAATGATGCAAAGCAAAGTGTAATCTAATCATTTCTTGTTATAATTTTATCTATATACATTGAAAGGATTCTTTTAAATAAGCACCTCAATCTTCTAAGTATCTTTGGAAATCTCTTATTTAATTAACATCCTACTTTCTTTTTCTTTATTTGCATTTAAATTAATTAATTAATAATAATACAGAAAAATGATAAGGGGGAAATTTCTTATGACTCAATATTTGGTAGTACAAACATTTTTAAGATTTAAATCAACCAATCCCCTATTTATTGAAAAACATGACCAGCTTTTCCCGAACAATACATAGCTGTATGCAACATTTTTAATTTCTAAATATTCAAGTAGTTTATTTTGAAATTTTTCTATAAATATACACAGTAATTGCTCCCCATCACGTGCTTCCTTTATATAAAATTAAAGCATATGTCTTCTCTGATACTCACACAGGAAAATGAATTTAAGGACACAAATTTGGAAACCATATTGTGCTGTGAAAATGTTTTGAAATCAGGAAAGTTGATATAAGAATAAAATCCAAGAAAAGCTACTGGCATTTGATCACTGGAAATTATCAAAAGGAGGAAGTAACGATGAAATGGGTCTAGAACATCTCTGACAGCAGAGCCAAGGGGAAATGGTGCTAGAATAGGAGAAACAAAAATGTATAAATAGACAGGTCTGTGTGGTCTATCAAAGGACTTTAACATTTTTAAATTGTTTAGTTCCTCTGCTTTATTTATACTCTACCAATCCCTTCCCTGAGCTTAGAAGAGCTCCCAAGCAGGTTTCCCTGTTTTTATAGAATATGTAGACTAATCAATAGAAATTGTTATTTCTGCTTTGATGACCCTTACAATGGTTGCACTAATTCAGGAAGCTGTCCCTGCTCAGTTTTAATGTAAGATGATACTGTGTTTAAACTTGCAGAATCTACCCACTGAATTTGCAGACTTGAGTTGTGGACCTGAATCAGTATCATACCAGTTCTAAGGAGTATCAGAGCATCTTTTCACTACCACCCCACAGGCAGAGAGGTAGTCAGATAGCTTTACTGGATATGATAGTGGAAGGTACCTTAAACCTAAGTGGATCTGTGATTTGTGTTTCAATACATACATAACTAATATTAAGTGTTATACGTTACAGTTATGTTTTATGTATCAACTTGATTACACTATGTAACTACATATTTGGTCAAATATCAGTAAAAGAAATAATTTTGATGAAATTAATATTAGTAGACTGGATAAAGTAGATTATTCTCTATTACGGTTTATATCTAAAGGTCCACTCAAAGATTTATGTGGTCATAGGTTGAACTTTTGGAATGTAATTGGATTTTGTGTGTGATACTTATCAATAGACTATAAACTCTTCAGTTTGTAGCTCAATGTGATATTCAGTAAGGGACCAAAAGAACTCACTCTCTCTCTCTCTGTCTATTGTTGCTTTTGCTGTCTTCTGCCACCAGGAACTGTTGCCCCTTTGCCATGTGCCACCCTGACTTGGAGTCAGCCAATTGTGGCCTGAAACCTCTACAAACTGTGAGCAAAAGCAAAGCTTTAACTTGGAATATCAGGTATTTTCTCTCAGGGACAAGAAAAGTTACCAAAACAGAATTTGGAACCAGGAGTGGGGTTACTGCTATGACTATACCTGACCATGTTGTTCAAACTGCTGAGAATGACTTCTGGGAAGAGTTTAGAATGACTTGGAGATGCCAGCTGAAAAAGTAGAGCTACAGTACATTAGGTTATTCTGTATGGGAGACTCTGGTCAGAATTCAGATGACCAGAGGCCTCTTATAAATCCTTCCAGTAAAGACCAGGCTCTGGAGGTTTCTGCTGGGAAGAAAGTCAGCTTTCACTGTTGGACTCCATATAATGTGTGTTATGGCCTGGCAGAAAGTTTTTCTGCATTTTGTTCAAATCAATAGATTTTGCCTAAGTATGAGATTAAGGATGGCAGAGTAATTAACCTGGAAGAAGAAATTTCAAGGCAGTTGAATGCTAAGGTGGTGGAATGGTTACTGGGCGTAGGGGGGGATGAGTTTAGCCAGATCTATGGTGAGAATTAAGAAGAAAGAGTCCAGCAGAATTATTTAAAATGTTTTGTGTTTGTCCAGAAAGGAAGGTTCAGTAAAGCTGTGGACTGCAAAGCTAGAGCAGAGGAGATCTTGATTCCAGAGAAGGAATGGAATAGAAAAGGTGGCCTGAAGGCAACACAAGAACCAGTAGGACTCCACCATTTTCAGCCTCACAATTGCCAAGGTAAAAGACTTTGAGAAGAAATTTCCAGAGCATCATATTTCAGAATGGTGGCACCTATGGGATGTTGCAGAATGGCAGCAGCCTAGAGTATTTGTTTCTTGAAACTGGATTCAGAGTGCTCAATGATTCAGACACTCAACCCCTACATTCAAGAGAGAAAGAGAGAAGCCCCCTACATTCAAGAGAGAAAGAGAAGCCTGGATACTGCTCTTTCTGGTGGTAG
>RJWT010055765.1:0-10109 GCA_004365215.1 Cuniculus paca
TAAAGGAGCCATTGTAATATTACAAGAACAGTTTGTTTTTAGTCAAAGTGCATGTGGAATTGCCAACCACATAAACTCATACTTCTCTTCCAAGTACAGTGATTGAGAAATAGCCCAGTACTGATCTTGTGAAAGGAGCTTTAAAAAAAAATTTATTTTTAAAACAGGGTTTCACTATGTAGTTCAGGCTGGCCTTGAGTTCACTATGCAGCCTAGGCTGGCCTCAAATTCACTGTGATCCTCCTGCCTCAGACTCCCAAGTGCTGGGATTACAGGTGTGCGTCACCACACCCCCCCCCCAGCAGGAAAGGGTTTTTAAAATAATTTAAATACAAATGTTGTCTACCATTGAATCTTAAAACGTCATTTGCCCACGTTGTGATTATAATTGAGCTGGGTATGTTTGTCACTGTTGTTTTCCTTTTGATCTGATACTGGTATTGCTCTGATTTGTGTTTAACGAAGACAAACAAGATTTGGCAGTCTCTTACCCTAAACTTGGCAGAGATGTCAGGAAAGTATGCACGCAGCTCAGGATTTCTAGCGTCTACATTTGCTTCCCTGCCCAGGAGTAAACCTCAGTGAAAGTCGAGTCTAGATAGCAACCAGCTAAAGGTCTCTTGAGTTGAGGACGGCAGGAGGTGGGTGGCCACTATGAACTGGCCTGCTGTCCAACCAACTTCACATATCTGGATTGTAATTCTTGCTCTCTGTGTCAAAACCGGGTTGGGCAGGAACTGTACCAAGGATATTCATGTAAGATTTTTTTAAATCCTCACAACTGCCTCATGCTGTAAATATCCTTGCTTCTATTTTATACAGTACAGTAAGTAGTCCAACTCTGAGATTGGCCTGACTTAGAAGCCCTTATTTCTAACAATTTCACTATGCTCTACTTCTGCAACAACTAACTGTGAACTGAAAAGTCTCATCAGGTTTTTCTTTTTTTCTCTAGACTCAATTTTTAAAATTGGTATAAAAAAAAAAACCTCTGGGTCGGATTTATTTCATTAAAAAAATCGATGGGAAAATAGAAGAGTGTACATTGACATTATAGGACAAGGGAACGACCAAAGAAACATAAAATGTAATCGAATTTAGTTGGTTGATTTGCTTTAACTTCCTGTTGGACATCTGGCTGGTATCTCAATCTAATTATGTTTAAAATTGAAGCCTAATATCTCAAGATTTGTTTTTTTTTTCAGGTGCTTCTTATATTAGTTCACTGCATGATTGTCCAGTTAATTATCCAAACTAGAAACCTGTTATGTACTGCAAACATATAGTGATATGTTTTTTAATTAAAGTAAATAATCCCCAAGGAACATGGGTATTGCCCTTTATTTTTGTACAACCAATCAACTGCATACCTAGCAACTTGGAATACCTGCCACTAGCTGCTTCTCTCTGATTCCACTGCTGTGGCTCTAGGGCAAATTGCCAGTCTCTGACTTAGACACCTTGGGATCCTTTTTACTGATGCCACATGCTACAGTTAACATAGCAGAAATTTTGGTTGAAAAGTGTATGTCAGCCCATAAGTACATTCAGCCAGTGAGATACTCAGATTCTAAAAACCAGTTGCAGGACGGTGATTTCCCAGTCCTCATTCCAGGGTATCCTCTCTTCACTGACTACATTCTCCCAGTCTAGTAAAATCATTCTCATTTTTAAAAAAAATTTTCGGTTTATCTAGCAGATAGAACTGGATTTTCAGACATTAAATATTCACATAATGCATCTTCAAAATGCTACAAACTCATTGTCTTAAACTTCATCCTTCCCTAAGCCAGTTCCATTATGCATTTTGTATTTGCAGTTTGAAAAAAAAATTTTGAATCATTAAAATGAGTCACTGAATCATTGTCTGATCTCTAGGAAACTTCTCTGAGGAATTCACTCTGGTATGGTTTGTTCCAAGTTTTTATTGGACACACAAAGGTGAGCTTGTAATTTCTGGACCTTGCTATTTGTGTATTGTATTTCAACTTGAAAATTCAAAATATGTAGAAATACAATCATGCAAATGTTATCATGGATTTTTCTTGTTATTAGGAGAAATGGGAAATTCTTAATGGCTTCTTTCTATCTCTCCAAATTAATTCCTACATTTTTATCTACCTCAATTTCCCTGAATCTAAACATATTATTATTATAATTTTTTTTTTCTCTTTTTGAAACAAGGTCTCGGTATGCAATTTAGGCTGGCCTTGTGCTTACTTTGTAGCCCAGTTGGTCTTGAACTTGCAATGATCCTCCTGCCTCAGCCTCCCAAGTGCTCCCGAGTGCTGGGATTACAGGAGTGCACCACCATACCTGGCTAACATATTAATTTTTTAATGCTTCATATGTACCACATTTTTATGTCCATTAGTTTTTGCATGTTCTAGTCCCTCACTGGAAACCCTGATATGTCCTTAGAGTTTTTCACCTTTTTTTTTTTTTTGGTCTTTTAGAGACAGGGTCTTACTATGCAGTTCAGGCTTACTTTGTAGCCCAGGCTGACCTTGAACTCACAATGATCCTCCTGATCCTCCTTCCCCAGCCTCCCAGGTGCTGGGATTACAGGCGTGCACCACCACACTTAGCTTTTTTCCCTATATCTATCTTCACTCTTAGTTTAAACACAGCTTTTGTGGGGAGGTCAATCAATATTATAGATTGGGTTACTTCATTGTTATATACTCACACATAGCTTCAACACCCTTAAAACCCTTTGATTACATTTATTTATTTATTTATTTATTTATTTATTTTTAATGAGAATAAAACCAAGCAAAACCAATCAAAACAGTACAAGTGATACAGAGCTTCAAAACAAGATAATAGGAAACCAACAATGGTTACACTAATGCCCCTTGTTTTCAAAATAGCTGCCCATACCTTCAGACATAGAAAAATCAAACAAAACAGAACAGAATAGAACCAATAAAAACAAAACAATGAATACAATAAAAGACTTCAAAATAAGAGTAAATCCAAAATGGTTACAATAAAATAATATATCTTGTTACCTTTGAAATAGCTGCCCATGCCATTGGATATAATAAAATCAAACAAGACAAAACAGAATAAAACCCAATCCAACAAAACAATGAAAATGATACAGGACTTCAAACCAAGATAATAGGAAATTAACAATGGCTATCACCTTCAGAAGGAGATCCCCCATAGATGCTACATTGCATATTGTTATCGTCTGAACAGATGATCAGGCTACCGGCTTTAGGCCTGCAAAGTCCGTGAAACATTGAACACTACAAGCATTAAATTGTATTTTCCCTGAATAGCTATCATTGCAACCTGCGTTTCTCCAGATCAGCTGGTTGCTTACAGTGGGGGTGGGGGATGGGCATGGTTGGCACTTCCTGTCTCCCAGCTCACAGGCCAGAAGGAGCTGGCATCTGGTTCTCTCCCCAGTGGCCCTTGCAAGGCACCAACTTGCAGGAAATCTGGTTGACTTCTTTTTCTCTTCCCACACGGTCCATAAATGGTCCCGATTCACAGGAAAAGACTGGCATCTGGTTCTCTCCCCAGTGGTCTGCACGTGGAACTGACTGACAGGGAGGGTTTGCTTCCTGTTGACTTCTTGTTCTTTTCCCCTGCAGTCCGTGAATGGCCTGATTACGTTTATTTAAACAGTGCTGGTGCTTGAACCAAGGGCTTTGTGCGTATTAGCCTATTACACCAACTGCATTCCTTATTAGCGTAGTATGTACTTTCCCTCCTAGAATGAGGGCGAAACCATGGAGGGAGGGGAAAGAAAAGTAACATAAATATTAAAGAATTAAAATGTGTTATGGAGATGTACAAATTCCTCATGGTGAATGTGATCATTATGTACTGCAAACATGAAACTTGTACAACCGTGACCACAGTACCTGACATATGACATTTAATTCTTCATTCTAATCTGGTTTCTTGGCCACAACACTAACATATGCATAATAAGGCACATAAAAAGGAACAGATGAGCGCACAGAAATGAAATTCAGGTACATAGGGATGCCACACTGAGAAACAAAGCTACTCTAACCTTAAAAAGAAAAGCTGGAATGCTAAATAACATACTCTCATCTTTTATAATATTAGCTTTTATAATAATAGCTTTTATAATATTCACATTCAGAAGAAAATAGGAGATAATTTACATAAGGTACAAAATTTTACATTGTAGAATTTGTGACTGATATGCAGGTTTATAATCTCAATTTCTAAGCCTCCCTTCTTACCCTTTTCTTAAATCTCCAATCCTGGGGATTAAAACCAAGGCCTCACATATGCGAGGCAAGTACGCTATCACTAAGCTATTTCTCAGACTTCTTTATTTTTTATTCTGAAGTCTCACTAAGTTGCCTATGCAGTACCAGCCTTAAACTTGCAATTCTCCTTCCTTAGCCTATGGAGTGACATTCCATTTTTGAAAAGCACAAATTGTCCTTCTTATAGCCTTCCAGTGCCTTCTTTTTACACCCAGGATAAAATTCAAGCTCTCAAACAGTTCCTCTATATTCCCTGCTTTCCTCTGACCTCATTCCCTCCAGAGTTCTGCTCATTCGCTAAGCCTTGAGTTCCAGGCACACTGGTCTTTTTTCTGTCCACGTAAGAGTCAAAGGTTTTGTTATTGCTTCTCCCAGATTCCAAGTGTTGTCACTTCCTTATCATTTATGTCCTAATTCAAATATCACTTTCTCAAAGGGATCTTTCTTGATCTCTTTAGCTAAAACACTTGCTTCTATTCAAAGACATGTTGCAGTCTTTTCCAGAAATTCAGTAGTACCTTACATAACACCTATTATTTTCAAGATTGATATTTCTATGTCCATATGAAGGCAGAGACTTGTCAACCATTTTCTGAAAAATATCCTCTGCAGCTAGAATAGCAGTGCATAGCAGGTCTTCCATAAATGCATTAACTGCACTATTTTGGATACACGGGTTCAGGCTTCTCGAGCCTTAGAAGTCCTAAAGGAGTCCAAGAAGATTCCAAGATGTCAAAGCAAATGTATAGTTTTCTAAATGTATATAGTGACCTCTACTGGAATGCTTACCCTGGAAACCACAGACAAGTCCTTACTTTTTTCTCATTGTCCTCTCACCTCTTCATTGAATGACAAAAAAAAAAAAAGTAAGGGTGGGCATGAAATTATGGCTCAGGGTCTTTTGAGCATCCCCCTGTCTTAGAGAAACCCCATTCCCTTTGTGTCCCATCACCTGTTGTTTTTGCTGCCAGCTCATTAGCATAAATCATAGAGGGAAATATTTAGGGATTTGGGAACCAGAGGACTTTCCCTGACTCCTTTCTAAATTTTACTGCATAGATGACTGCGTTTTTTCTGAAAGCAAAGCTAAACAGTGAAACTTCAGAAGGAGAACCTAGGGCGCTGAAGATATGGACACATTTCCTGTGGTGTTATTTCCCTTGTCGTGTCTCAAGGAGCAATTTTGAAAAGGGTATTTACCAATGAAAAGCAAAGAATTGGTCAAAGGTTGTCCTCATGTTGAGAATAACAGTTTCACAAATTTCATAAAAGTTTTGTAAGTTGGCCCCGAGGGATCACTAGGAGATCGTGGGTTACTGAGAACGCTGTTACTTGACATTAGAAAGTCAAGTGGGAAATCAGGACTAGGAATTCAAAAAAAAAAAAAATAATCAAAATAATGAGAGTGGAAATCTGTGAAACATCATGAAGTGATGTGATTAAAGTCTTGAAAGCTGCTTTGCTTATTCTGTGTTGTATGTTTCTACACATGGATATGGAATACTGCAGAAAATTTGTAGAACACAAGACAAATGACCACAAAAAAGATTAAGCATAACCGCTTAAAGACAATCCTTGTATAATTTTTAGTATAGAGCCTTCCAGTCTTTTATATCTATTTTAGTTTTATTCATAAACACATCACAAGTAGAAGTGTTTTATATATGTATGTGTATATACATATATGTGAAATTAATTCACATACACTACTTATTTTACTTTATATCTTCAACATTTTCATTTAGCATTATGAAATATATTTGCTGATCTTTTCCCAATATTATCTCAAAAACGTTTTATGTAATTAAGTATTTGGGCAGGTAATATATGTGTATAGTACAATGAAGAAAAAAATTTTTTAAAGTAACTTCCTTTTCATTATTTTTATCTCTAAAGGTAACTGCTGCCATTAGGGGAAGGATTTAATTTATAAATAAGGCTGAGCATTACTAATATGGTTGGCATAGCATCAGGCACTACACTGGATTCCTTATATAAATTATTTCCTTCTTATTTTAATAGGAAAACTAAAGGTTAGTTAAAATATTGGCTCAAGGTTACAGAGGAGATAAGTGGCTGCCTGAACTGGATTCCAGACCAAGCACAGGAAACCTAACACATACTAGAAATGAGATAATCACTCTGGTGTAGGTTGGATAACGTGAATCAGCTCTGCTGGGGCCTGTTCAGTCCTGGAAGGACCAGTGTCAAGACTACTGAGACAAAACAGCATGAGCTTGATGCGCTGTCATCTCGTAGTCAACGCTTTCTCACTCGTTAACACGTCCTTCTGTTTGGTTTTATTGGAACTTTATTTGCAGAACCCTTTGCAAGTTAAGTCAACACAAACGCACCATTATGTAAAAAAGGTTGTGTACTTGACAACGTGGCCTCTTGTCTTTGCTATTTTAGTACTTTTTTCGATTAGCCTTATAACCTTGATTCACAACTCAAGCAAATGGATAATGAACTGCGTACTTACACTGACATTTATAGACTCTAACATGTCACTGACTCTTGGAACACAGTTACGGTATTTGATTCACATACACTTATTAATATCACATGATGAAATATGGTTTTACTTATCTTGAGTGATTAAAACAAGCTTAAGTCAATTAGATTAACTACATGGAAAATGGCTGAAGATCTAATAAAAAGTTCTAAAATAGTATTAACAAGTAACAAGTTAAATTCTGGTTATCTGCTTATAAATTTACATAATTTGCAGTACTAGGGATCAAACCCAGTGCTTCACACGTGGTAAGAAAATGCTCTACCACTGAACACTACATCCTCAGTGCTTTCATAATTTTTATTTTGATTCAAGGTCTTGCTGGATTTCCCAGGCTGGCCTCAAATTCACAACCTTCCTGCCTTAGCCGCCTAAGTAATTGGGATTATAGGCCTGTGTCACTGCACCTAGCTTAAATTATACTTGGTATGAGCTTCAGTTTAACTGCTCTATAGTATAATGTAAAAATATTGACTATAGGCTAAATCTGTAAAGTATGTCCTTATTTCTTTTAGGGACAATACATGGTTGTATGTGCATAACACAGCGGCATACGTATACATACAAATGCAGTGGGAAAGCAAATATGTGGATTTATTTGCAATGGAATCCTGGTGATATTTCTGAATCTATGTTATTTGCAACTTTCTTCCCCCAATTGAATATTTTCACACCCACTGAATTTTCTATGTCAACCTGATAATACTTGAAGTTAATGTATAAATGTGACTAAACTTAACTCCAACGACCTCATTAAAATATGGACTGATGATCCCTGGCCTGTTAAAATTACATTCTTTACAAACACACTGAGATCTAAGCTTTCTCCTATGGAGGAAAAAGAAAAACGTTGAATTACTGAGGAAAGGAGAATCAAGATCTATGCCTATCATCAAAATTCAATTTGTAAGTGTGGGAGGAAATAATTGGGTGTACTTTTTTTTTTAAAGCAAAGAGGCATCAAAAGAAAGAGGATGGGAAACCTAAAAGAATTTAAAACTGGAAACTCATCTCGATCAATTCTACACCCATCCAGCGTCATCTGAGACTTTATGAAGGGACTTGCTAATACCGGGTTGCTCCCGGCATGATGAAATAAGCACTGGTGACAGCATGAGTCTGGGAATTTGATCGACAGGACAGGGGTAAAGGGCTGGCCTTGTGTTATGCTCAGCCTCCCCCAGGGGTGCCTGCCCAGTTGCTAAAGCAGAGGATTTCACTGGTTGCCCTGGGATGTTTGGGCAGATAATAGCTAGGGCTACTGTCCTTCCTGAGCCTGCCCAGAAGGATTGCAGAAATTGCTGCGATTTCTCCCTCCCCTGGGAGCGCTGAATGAGATTTCATTCTGCGGGGTTTATGCCTACAAGAAGCTACCACAGCTCGACACTCGCCAGGTCTGAACCTCTGTAGCCAAGCTCACGTCTCCTGGGATTCCAGTCATTTGAAACAGAGATTCAGCAAGGTGTCAGAGGACTGCAAGGAGAATGCTCCGAGGCCGATCCTTATCTGTGACATCCCTGGGGGGGCTTCCTCAGTGGGAAGCCGACAGACTGCCTGTGGAAGATCTACTGCTCTTTGAAATTTCTTGGGAGGTGACCAATAAAGGTTTGTACCATTCCCTGGGCTGCTAACGCATGCAGATTTAGAACTTTCCAGGTGAATCTAGAGATCGTGAATTGCCGGCAATTGAGGCCAGTGTTCATACTGAATCCTATATGTTTGGGTTACGTTGAATGTTCCCTTTCTCACCAGGCAATGAAAACTTAGGCTTCTGGATGTATTTAAGAGATAGAAGGCTGAAAATATTAGTGATTGCCAAAGAATGTGAGAATAAATTAAAAATTTAAATCCACATTATAACCAAATAGGAATGAAAAGTTTGTTTACTTTTCTTGTTTTATGATTTTTCTCAAAGACTCATAATTAAGTACTTTATTCTAGGAAGAATAGTACATGATCAAGACCAATTAGAAACTGTAGCTCTACATTCTATAAGTGAGTATACAAAATATTTAGTAATCAAGATTAATTTGAAATTAAAGTTTTTAATTTACAAGTCACTCGGAAGGCATAATATCATAAATTTTTCTTCAATGTTATGTGAGCATAGAAATGATACAGTACAAAAGGAAATAAGATTGGTCAAAATAAAATAATTTCCTATGAAGGTCTAACGTCATTTGTGCTAGCTTGGAGAAACCAACCTAAATGAATTTAATTATTCCAACAATCTCCGTTGTTGATATTCTCTAGTTTAAACATGTCAAGACATTAAAGGAATATTAATAAAGAAGAGGCTGAGCTTTTCAAGATCATGGAGGGCCAGGATCAGATAGCTATGGATAAAAGGCAATGGCAGTTTGTAATTTGGAGGATCTGAAATGATAGCATGATGTGATACCTGATTTCTTCTGGCTAACCAGAACCAACGTATTCTCAAAATTAGAATTGTATTTGACTTCTGTGCTGATTTTATGAAACCTGTTCCAGTTCTCTTGTGCATGCATTTATAAAATTCTTAAAAGCAAAAGTAACAATCTATTCTGCTTGTGCAGGGTGTGCAAAATGCCCTCAGAAGGTCACAACCTAGTCCTCCTCCCTGTAGTTAGTAAGGAAGAGCTAAGAGGACAGAGAACTTAGTATGGAGAAGGAAAGTATTTTATTAGTAGCTCTTTCTATTGTCCTTTTTCTAGTCACAATTTTTTGTCTGTTCAGTTTTTAAATATTTCTGAAGTTCCTATGACTCCTCTACTACATTTGGGTCCCAGCGTACCTTGACATAAAGGTTTTCTCTACAGAGTAAGGAGAGACTCAAGGACGTCTCTTGTGTATTGGAAAACTTTGGGGCTAGAGGCTAGTCTTTAGCACCAAATATCAGCCTTGAAGATCTCCACACAGGTTTCTACACTTTAGCAGAGCTCAGCCTTTTTCCTACCTTTCTCTCCATTTAGAAAACAGTAGCATATAATGGGAACACACTAGCGACCACTGTTCTTCCACAAGTGTTAATCCTGGTGATGAACATGGTGATCTAAGACTGGTCTAGAATAATTTTTTTTTGTCTTTTGAGACAGAGTTTCACTTGAAGTTTAAGCTGGCCTTGAACTCACTTTGTTGCCCAGGTTGGTCTCAAACTTGCAGTGATCCTCCTGCCTCAGCCTCCCAAAAACTAGGATTACAGACACACCCCACCAGATGGAGAACTATTGTGTTTCTCCTTGACATTTTGCTACAGTATTTATTTTTAAAACTTACTTTGAATTTCTGCTCCCTGAGGTTCATGGCCATGCTATGAGGCATATTAAAGATCATGAATTCTGTTCCTCCATTTC
>RJWT010055766.1:0-10122 GCA_004365215.1 Cuniculus paca
AAGAAAATGTACCATTTTTTGTGGTACAGGGGATTGAACCCTTTTTTATTTTGAGATGATCTCACTAAAGCACTAAGTTGCCCAAGTTGGGCTTGAATTTGTGATCTTCCTGCCTTACTTCAGCCACCCAGAGCTCTGGGGTTACCAAAGTGCAAAACCAAGCCCAGCTACAATTTACGTTTTAAGTCAGAGTAATTAAGAGTCACAGTCACTAGGTGTGCATGACAGCCTCCTGAATGACTCTCCATGCTCTGTGTCGTGGTATTCACACCCTGTGTAGTGCTTTCCTGCATTCTCCAAGGGCCTATGTGACTAACAGAATGTGGTGGAAGCCAGGATATACCAACTTGGGTCATTTTCTCAGGGGGAAGCCAGCAGCCATGCCATGAGCAGGGTTCCAGAGAGACCCATGTATACCAGAACTAGGCCTCCAGCCAAGAGCCCTGGAGTGCGCCATCTTGAAATCAGACCCTCCAGCCCCACCAAGCCTCAGGGGCCTGCTCCCCTGCCACACTTGACCACAGGCTGATGAAGGACCCCAGGCCAGAGCCACTCCCTGCTCCCTGACACTGAAACACCATGTGAGGTAATAAATGTTTATTACTTTAAGCCACCAAATTTTGAGATAATTTCTAATACAACTGACATAGTCAGACACCACCTGTAGGGACAAAGGATAAACTCCTAGGTCCTTAACCTGTTACTCATCAAAAGTATGATTTAGTATTTTCTTCTGAGGCTAAATACTATGATTTTCATTTGGGGCTACAAATGCCCAATGGTAACTAAAAATAAAACAAAGCCTGACCTTCATTTTGCATCTTTTACCTTAAGACTTTGGATATAGATATGTTAACCCTTTTTTTTAAAGTTGGCAGAACAATGTTGATTAGCCCTACATTCACTTAGCCTATCTCATTCCCCTTCAAAATGGAGGACAAGATAAAAATAATTAAAATAAATTTTAAAATTTACAGGGACATCCAATTACTAGTCCCTTGGTCCTTGGAGCAACACCTAAGTCTCCTGCCAGTGTGCTAAACCCGTAGTCACCTGGGTCCCAGTAAAAGCAGAGTCACACATGACTGAGACCAGCACAAATAGAGGGGATAATTTCATTGGAACAGAACCATCCCTGAAGCCACTTGGATTCTCTCAGAACCACGAAGCCGAGATTGAAATAATGGTCAATGGTCCACCTTAGCTAATCCTTCAAAGCTGGCCTCCTGCTTTTTTGGGTGGCCTGTCTGAATCCCTGAATCAGAGGGGGACCCCCTCCTGCTGCTTGAGCTGGACAACTTTCCCTATTTGCTCTTGCATTACTTGTTAGGGGACTGACTTGATCTTCACCAGAGCTTTGCTCCCTTTATTTATTTTCTCTTACTTTTAATTAAGCTTTTTCCTGCAAATTCAAGCTTTGGTTTTAATTTTCATTATCACTTAAAGCAAGGGCTCATGTTAGCTAGTGATTAACTACAAATAACTAATGAAATAAGATGTAATACTTTCTATAAAAACTTACATGTCTTATTTTCATAGCAATGAAATTCTTATGACTATTGCATAGTAGGTGGAATTTTTCAGAGGTGGCTGTGTCTAGGGTGTATGGATGTGGATAAAGGGTATGTGAATATGGATTAAGGGTGTGATAACTAAATAAGCCCATTGATTGGTTTAGCATAGGAAGGCCTACACTAGGTGTGATGGCACCACCCGAAAAGCTTGTAGCCTGGGTAGGATAAAAGGGAAAGGGAGATTTGCTGCTGCTGCTTCACTTCACTGCCTCCTACCTGCATGCCATGGACTGTTTCTTTTCTGTGATGCTCCTCTGCTGTGCTGTTTTGCATTAGAGCCAGCTGGCTGTGGACTGACACCTCTACAAACTATGAGCTGCAATAACCCTTTCTTCCTTTAACTGGTGAGTGCTTGTCTTTTGTCCCAGCAAAAAAAAAAGAAACTAGGACAGATGATAATTTCATAAATAAATGATTGTTATAACATAATTATCCTATCCTTAATTAGTAATTTTTAATTTATTTCCATATATTAGTTATGTCTGTGAATTATTTATTGTAAATAACCATTATATCATGGTTATAGATTTAAACTGTGAACTCACCAATCCTATTCTGATACAAAGTTAAACATGATATGACCCGCAAAATATCAAATATAACCAGTACATTGTATCAAGAAGGAACTTGTGGGCCAGGGATATAGCTCAGCGGCATGGCATCTGCCTGGCAAGTGCAAGGCTGTGAGTTCGATTCCTGGTTACCAAAAAAAAAAAAAAAAGAAGGAACTTGTTACTACATTTATGATAGTAACTGATTAGCATGAAAGGAGTGACTCATTTAGAAATTCAGATTACTAGCTGGGCCTGGTGGCACACACCTTTAACCTCAGCACTTGGGAGGCTGAGACAGGAGGATCATTCCGAGTTCGAGACCAGCCTGGGCTACAAAGTGAGCTCAAGGCCACTTTGGCATAGTGAATGGCAGCCTGAATGGCATAATGAAACCCTGTCTCAAAAAGACAAGGGCCTGGGATTTAGCCCAGTGGCCTAAGCACCTACCTGGCAAGGGTGAGGTTGTGAGTTCGATCCCCATGGCCAAAATAAAAAAAAAAGAAAAGAAAAGAAAAAGAAATTCAGATTGCTGCAGATCTTCCTCCCTAATAAGTTAAAGTGACAACTGCTCTGTTAGCACAAATATAAAGTCTCGTCTTTGAGAGAAAAAATGCAGAAGCAAAAGACAAAAGAATAATAGTGTTTCTATTGTGAATAGCACGTAGTGATCTCATAAAGAACACAATTTAAGCACATGCACATGGCCTGAGGATGCAGACTGAGCAAACGTGGAAGTCTAGGAGCCACTGCTTCTCATCTGAGGAAGTGAGGAGAACATTGCTAGAGTCCTCCTGAATTGGGGGTCACCCCCGCCCCCAAAGGTAGCTACAAAGTTAGAAAAACTGGTTAGCTTTGCTTTAACCAACTCTTCAAAGGGAAGCCTGAAGTGGCTGCACTGGGAAAGTGCTGCAGTGTAGACACCTGTGAGGCTTCAGGTGCCTCAGCGAGGATCCTGGGGGTCACTCTTGCAGGGGGGCAGTGGGATGATGTCCCCTGCAGGGCTTGCAGAGAGGTGCCATGCATGGGCGTGCCCTGTGGGGGACAGCAAGGAAGGGCGTGGGTGATGCCTGGTGCGGCCCCCAAATGAGCCATTCTGGGGGCCAGTGAAGAGGACAGGAGGGGTGACGATGCTCTGAAAGACAGACAGTAGGCCTCCCCCTCTTTTCTGTCTTTCCTCCCTGGGTTGTTCCATGGAAAGGAGCTCTTCTGGGAAATGGAAACTTAGGGAGCAAATTTTATGCAGACTGGAGTGGAAACCCCTTCCCGCAGAAGGTTATCAGGGATGAAAGATGTGCAGGAGGTGGTTTTTGACTGGGGACCTGAGGGCTCGGCAGGAAACAGCTCGGTGGCCTCACACCCTCTTGGAATGAGTGAGCGATTCTAGGGAGACTGTGTGGGAGGACTTCCGGGTCTGGAGAGGGCATGAAGTGACGGGACGGCTGGATCTAGTGAATGAATAACATCTGATACCTACGGGGAATTGGATGGAGGCTGAGATTGGTTTATGACTCGACAGGAACATTCTGAGGTCATTTTTGCGGTCTTCCTTGTATATCTCAACCTGGCAGTACTAGATGCTTGGAAAAACTCAAGGGATTTATGAATTTAGAGCTAGGCTTACCTGTGTCCTTTGCAGGGAAGTAATGATGGAGAAACTGATGCCCCGATACCTTCTCAGCCTGGACTCTGACTTCATTCCTAGCTGGAGTAAGTAGGGCCATGTGTGATTTGAGTCATTTCCTGCTGACAGCATCTTACTGCTTTTTAAAGGTTCTCTATTGCACTGGTGTGAGATGACAGCGGCGCCTTTTCTGTGTGTGTGAATGAAACACCTCCCAGATGGCAAAGCTGCATTTCCTGCACGCCCATGCAGAAGGCTGCCTGCTGAGTGGTGTGCACTTGGTCCATGCCACAAGTGAGGAATGCACCTCTCCTGTATTGTGCCACTGAGATTTGGGGGAGAGGGTGTGTGTATGCGTGCTAGCCTGCCCCTGCCTGTACACTTCATAGTGCAGTGCTAGGATAAAGGGCACTAGGATTAAGGGTGTGATCTGTCCTAAATAGCCTGGGTAAAATAAAGGAGCAGAAAGATGCTGTTAAATTCCTTTCCTTGCTTGCTCTTATTGTCTTCCGCTTGCTATGAATTGTTTCTCCTCTGTGATCCCCCTCTGCCAAGCCACCCTGCTTTGGAGCCAGCTAGCTGATCATGGGCTGAAACCACTACATGAGCTAAATAAATCTTTTCTCCTTTAACTTTGGGTGTCTGATATTTTTGCTTCAGCAATGAGAGAAAAGTAGCTAAGACAACGGTAGGTGCATCTAGCTTCAGAGGCAGCAGGACAAGCAGTATTGGACACAATGCACAGTAAGCACTAGTGGTGAACAGCAGGTTCTTTGCTGGTGTGCTACTGTCAGTTTTGGGCAATGTTCTTGGTTGTGTCGACTCCAAGTCTGATTCTGACCCTTCTTTAGATTCTGTGACCAACTTAAGCATTTGTTATTGTCTTGGTTACATTTCTCTCCTTGCTGAGACAAAACACCTGGTCCCCAAAATTAAGGATGGAAAGGTTTATTTTGTGGAGGTTTTGGCCCTAATCAGCTGGTTCTAAAACAGGGTGGTGTGGCAGAGGGGACCAGTTCATGGTAGCAGAAGACAGCAAAAGCAACAAGAGCAAAAAGGGAAGAAGCAAGCTTCTTTTCCACCCTTATATTGTATGCAGGCTACCAGCCCTAAGAAAGGTATAGTACTCACAATTGTAATACCAGCATTGGTTCCTGAATCAATCACAAATCCTAGATTCAGCCACCTCCAGAAAGCCCATCCCCCATTACCACATGAGACTTTTGGGGGAACATCTAGACACAAACCATAACAGTTGTGTTGATTAATATCTGGCTTAACTAACTAAACTGTACTTAGCATACAGTTTCTGCCTCTAACACAGAAGTCTTCACACACAAACAAGATTGAACTTTTTTCTTTCTCACATGATAGCACAGGGTAGATGTGGTAGCACCACTGTTCTGGCAATCTGACCTGGCTGCACCAGGTTTGCTAGGGTCTGATCTGGCTGCATCATGACCATAGAGAAGCCCAGGAAGTAAGCTTTCTGAGCTAATTCCCCAAATGCAAAAAGGGTGTCCAAGGAAGGAAGCTATGCCCCTGCCTGCGAGCCAGCCAGTGTGTGGGCTGGGGAGAACCAGGAAGGAAGCTAAGCCCCCCTTAGCTTCCCTGCTGTGAGCCAGCCGGCATATGGTGTGAGGGCTGGGAAGAGAAAAGGACACATACACCCCTCCCGTAAGCAACTGGCTGATTTGGAGGAACTGTATTGTTTGACTGACTTTGCAGGCCTAAAGCCTATAGTCTGTTATTTAGAGGATAACAACATGCAGTATAGTAACTATTGTAGATTTTCTATTGTCTTATCACTCTTTCATTTTGCTGTATTGCTCTGTTTTACTGTTTTTAAAATAAAAAATGATAATTAAAAAAAGGGTATCCAAAAGTACTGGCCAGCCAGGAAACACAATAAATGTCTACCTCAGTAACTGCTCATGTCATTTGGTTATCTGGAAATAGTCTGGATCCAGATACTTACTTGAACATAGACAAGAGGGGGAAGGCAGGAATTCTTTGTGTGTGTGTGTGTGTGTGTGTGTGTGGCACAAGCAGGACTTGTCTTTCCAGTTCCACATTTCAAATAGCAAGCACACATTTTAACTCTATTTTTATTTTTTTGGCCAGGCATTAAGCAAGATACTTTTTTTTTTGTCTTTTTGAGACAAGGTCTCAGTATGCAGTTCAGGCTGGCCTTGAATTCACTTTGTAACCTAGGCTAGACATGAATTTGCAGCAATCCGGCTGCCTCAGCCTCCCAAGTGCTGGGATTACAGGGGTGTGCCACCGTGCTAAGCCAGAAGGAAGGAAGCTATCTGGCTAAGCCAGATACTTTCATTACACTGGTCCCTAGCTCTTTGTACACCAACTCCCCACCATTTTACAGATGTGCAAACTGAGATTCAGAAAGTTAAAATGAATTATGATCAGGGAACTTGAAAGTGATGGAACCAGGATTCTAACCCACATTTCCTGACTTCAAGTCTTTTCCAATTATACCATTACATTGTGTGGGAAACCTCAGCATTTTCTAACACTTGAAAAGGTTTTATGTTTACTTTTTGCCATGCTGACAATTAAACCCAGGGTCTTATTCATGCTAGGGAAGTGCTTTACCATAGGAAAAGTTTTAATAAGTTGAGAGAATGTACATTTATTGCTGGTATTTGGGAAATTATATGTGGCTAATAGGGAAATGCTTCAACCTGTGCAGCCAGTGGGGTCCTGAGCAGGTGACAGGAGATTAAGAAAAAACTGTAGACACATACTAAAAAGGAAAGCTGGGACTGAATGGGACCTGACCTCGCTGATGTGGAGACAGCAACAACCCAGCACCGTCTGCCTCTTTATTTATACATGGTAAAAAGGGGGAATGCATGTGATGGGGCTGAAAGTGCGTGGTTTCAGTATTTTGCTGAGAACACTGAAAGTGAAACATTCTCAGAGCTGTCTGTGCTGTAGTTAGCAGGGAAGAACACCAAGGCCAGACACCTGGACTGGCTTTGCTGTGGTCCCAACAGCTTGTTTACATGGCTTGGCTCTGAAACTCTGTGTTCTCAGGGCAGCCCTTGCTCTAGCCCAGAGTGTGTTGTCGGTCTCTAGCTCAGCCACTCCCCAGAGGGAAAAATGCCTCTTTTTGTCAAGTGAGCAAGTACACAGCACCTCATACTCATTAATTAGGGTTTTTTAACAAAGGTATTTGTTATGGTTTGTATCCTGGTGGCCCCCCAAGCTTCATGCAGTCATAGAAGCAGCTGAATCTAGGATTTGTGGTTGATTTGTTGTCTAGTGCTGGGATTGGTGGTGTGAGTTCTGCACCCACCCAGGGGTGGAGCTGGCATGCAATGTAAGGTAGGGAAGGAGGTGTGGTTTTCCCTCTCTTTTGCCCTGTTTGCTCTTGAGCTTGCAGCCAGGCTGCCCCTCAGTCACGCCACCCTGCCTTGGAACCAGCAAAGTATGGACTGAAATCTCCAAGAACTGTAAGTAATAAACCTTTGCTTCCTTCATGTTGGCAGTCAGGTATTTTCTCTCAACAAGGAGAGAAAAGTAACCAAAACAGTGTTCCAGGGACCCTTAGAATTTCTAAGTACCACTTTTCCCTAGAGTAGATGTAAACTTACCCAGCATCCCCAGAGTTGGCTAAGCAACAACTCTCAGAGTTGCTGTGGTTGATGGGTATAATTCACAAGTCAATGGTAATTGGGTCTTTTGGGAGGCAAAATTATGAAAAAATATTTGAATCTGGTGCCAAGCACTCTCTCACCTTCAAATATTTATTTAGATTTGCCTTATATCTTCATGATTGTGAAAAATAAGCATGATTAGTAAATTTTTCATGATAAAATCAATGTATTCATTGTTTCTCATATTGTCCTTTTGGCCTTCGTAATCTTTTCTCTTAATACAGTGCTACCTCAGTTGGTTGAATGGCTCTGAGCTTGAAATTTCCTCTACTTGAACAGCAAAGTTAAAAATAATCTGCTCAGTGTTCCTGACTTTACTGTGTAGTAGAACTGAAAATCTGACTTAAAAAAAAATCTGTAGGGGTCTGGACACGAGGGGGAAACGCTGCGGTCTAAGTGCTGCTCTCACCCAGACAACATATACTGCTTGTGTTGGGGCACCAACAACTCATCACTGTGCTTTTCTTGAACTTTATTTGCATAAAATATCATAACTGTGGCACCAGAGAAAGTTAGTGATGCCAGTGGTAGAGCTAAGAGGAAAACTGAGGACCACGGTCAAGTTAAAGAAAGAAATCATTGCAAAATTTGTTAAGGTCCTGGAAAAATGAATTTATACGTAATTTTTGGACCTCAGAACCAATTATTTGGCTTTCCATTATTCTTATGGAAAAAATATCTTCAGTTCTTGAACTTTTTGGGACTTGAACACAAATTTGGAGCGAATTCAGTTTGACAACTGAGGTATCCATATATATATATATATATATATACATTTTTAAAGGAAATTATTGTTATATTATGGTCCCTTTAATTTTTTTTTTCAGTTGTAGGAATCTAACCCAGGGTTTCAAATTTGTTGGGCAAGTGTTCTGTTACTAAACTACATCCCCAGTCTTTTATTTAATTTTTAAGAAAAATTTTCCTGATCTGTTAAGTCCGAAAGAGTATTCACCTTAAAGAAAGATGTACTTTATTTGGAAGTATTTGTGTATGCTTGCCTATAGGAGACAGGCTTTTACGTTGTCAAAAAAAGAAGCACACACACCTATACACACAGGCATGCCCTGCCCCCTTCCATACTACAGTCTATTTCTTTTAGCCCTGATGATTTGACAAGCTGATCTGGAAATTCACTGCTACCTACAGGGGCTGACTCAGCCCATTGCAAGGCTGTCACCTGTCGCTTCACCCCAGAGCCAGCCAGTTCTAGGGTGAACTTTGCCCAGATCCTGACTTCCCAGTCGTTACTACCTTTGAGATCTGAGACCTGGAGAAAATGAACACCCAAGAATGCATCTTATAAATAAATGTTAGGGTGACAAATTCAACCTGTGTATTTTCAGCAAAGAGATCAGAAAACAATAGGTTGGGGTGCATTTAAAGAGCATGGCTTCTCCATCATTCTCATGGGGTGTATGTATGTGTGACTCAGTCACCAAACTTGCTTTAAGAGGTCCAGGTCGTTTGAGTGGTGGAAACTCTGGTTTCTTCTAACACCCCTACCCTAACAGCTCCCCTAACACCCCAACCATGTCACCTTGAAACTTCTTTCATACTGCAAGTCACATCATTGGGTCTAGTATTTGTCCCAGGGGCCACTTTTTATAATGCTGTTGGTACCATTTTGCACTATACTGTTTCAAAGATTATATATTATGGAGGTGACTAACCTACAGCTACAACTCACATGTTTCTTGATGACCTGTCAGGGTTGTGTGCCAAAAGTCATCTCCTCCATTGCCAGGCCCAGAGGGACCCCACCCAACTGACTTGGCAGGGAACACCCCACCCACATTCCAACTTTCCTTTTTGCCTTGACTCACCATTTTTTCTTGCACGGGGCTGGGCTCAGAACAGGGAATCTGCTTCCTCTCTGTCTACTCTCATTTTGTTATTCTTTTTACTATTCCTTTCTCTCAGTAAAAATAAGGGCTTCTACTGGGCTAAAGGTGACTGTGTAGTGGTATGGAAGTGACTCCAGGAGAATGACATCTAGAACCTCATTGATTGTAGCATCCTGTGTTTGGGGAGATTAGCTGTCCCTGTGTGCAACCTACTGAGTTTTAGAGAGTGCAGGAAAGAATTAACTTAGCTGGCCTAAACTGCCCTTCTGGAAAGCCAGCTTTTGATGGGTAGCTGGGAACTTACATTTCAGGAAGTTTCCCACCGCAAGCTGGTAAAAGTGGCTTAATGTGTGTAAGCTGTTTGTATGAACAATATGGTTTATACTGAATATCTGCTTTCCTGCTGGGAGTCTGGTTTTGACACGTGCCAAGCAGAGGCTGCCTACACGAGCAGTCCCCAAGTCTCTTCCTTGGTGGGCAACATTTCACACTCCAGTTACAACTCATTACTGGAGAATTAAGCAAATGCTTTGTGATTTTTGTTTTCAGTACTGAGAACTGAATGCAGGGCCTTATGCATGCTATGCTAGAGTTCTCTACTAATGAGCTACACCCCCAGCTCTAAATTGAAAGGTTTCTGTTCTAAAAGATTCTGCTGGACATTACAGCAGCACTGTAGCTGGACCACCAGCCCCTCCCTCCCTGATTACAGGTTCCTCCTAATTACCAGAATTCCCACGTCACCAGTGCCCACCCCCAAGTGCCATCCCCTCTCATTTGGAATACTTTAAAAGCCCACTGCAGACTGCACCTCGTGGGGAAATTCGCTAAGCCACCTAGGCAGAA
>RJWT010055767.1:0-10106 GCA_004365215.1 Cuniculus paca
AAAAAATGGTTATTGCTAATATATTAAGATGTGGGTACTTTAGAATATATTAATACTAATGCATTAAGACTATAAATACATTAAAATATCTATTTTTTCCAGTGAGGTCCACAGAAGGAGAGAATCAGTTCTACCTGCTTAAAGGATGTAGTCATTAAACTGAGTCTTGAAATATGGGGCTCCATGAACTTAGGAGGGGCTGGATATTCCAGACAAATGAAGCACACAGGTCCAGTACCAGCCTCTCTTGCACTCCATTCTCACTATTCTCTCTGGAGAGAGTTTGCCCTGCACCTCTGAGGACTTCTGGCTGGACATGCATTGGCCATCCATAAGTTCAAATTCTCAGGGCAGGAGTCTAATCTTATATGAAAGAATACAGCTAGTCTTTGAAGGCAGAATGGATCTATAAATGTTCAGAAGATGCCGACTGATAACAGTGGATTCTTCTCAGCATGCCAGCTCTTAACTCTCTATCTGTATCTCTTTCATGTCAACAGAATCCTGTGAGTGAAAATTTTACCTCTAGATGCCATGGAAAGTTCAGCTAATGAGCTGGGTGTCCCAGACATCTGAGAATGTTCTTTCAAAACCCACTTTTGGAGTTCTCTCTGTATTTCATTACCCTTCCATCCCCAAAATAAGCTTTACCATTCACCTCATCGTTAATTTATTTGACTAAAATGTATTGAACTCCCAGAATGTGCCAAGATCTGTGCAGAGTGATAAAGAGGCCACAGAGAACAAACTCCTGACCTTTGTCCTTGTGGGTTTCACAGCTCAACAGAAGAGACAGATACTTGTCAAGTAGTTTTTCACGCAAGATATATGCCATGAAATTTACAAACACAGACACTATTTTATTTTGTATTAAATCAAGGATGTCTTCAGTGATATTATACACAATCACCTAAGTTTCTAGATTTCATGGGCAGCCTGCATGTTTACAGACTGTTAAGAAAATGTACAGATCTTGAAAGATTGAATTTTAGTGAGTGTGAGGGATTTATCCACAGAAACATGGTTAGTTAATGGCAGAGCTACAAGAAACCCAGGTCCTTACCTCCTACTCTAGCTCTTGTCCTCGAGCTCAGAATATAAATTAATGAATAAAATTTGAAGCCAGTAAGAATTCTATCGGCTGGAAGCTACCACCATCTCTCCAAAACCCATTCCCTTGGCCTGGGATCCAGATCCCTCTCTGTCCTTTGTGTTCTAGGAGGCCACAACTCCAACCCCAAAGTGTTTGGGTCAAATCTGCAGTCACAGCTCGGTACTAACCTGTCCCTGGAGCTTGGCTTAAATCACAAGTGTTTGCTCTGTGCTTGAAGGAATGGAGGCCGCTGAGTGAGCATTTAACAGGACATTTTATGCTGCTTTTCCTTGCCAGGAAAACCTACCCCTCCTTCCTCTCTCCAGTTTTCCCCCTGAGCAGGATATAAATTATTTTAACTATCTTTACTTAAAAGCCAACAGCCTGTGAAAGAAAGCTGGTTGCCTTCTGTTTTTCTTATTGCTTACAAAGCAAAGGGCACGGCCCCTAGGACAATAGGAGCCTCATGCATAGGAGAAAGGGACTTTCTAGATGGACTCTGAAAAAAAAGACCATCGTGGTCATCAATTTTAGGTAAGGGTCTCTATGTCTGATGTTGGAGATCTAGTCTTTCCCAGGAAACCTAATCTGGTGGGGAAACCACAATCCTTCCCTAAAGTGAATCTCATTCTAATGGGAGAGACACCATCATTTTCCCCAGAGAGTCTCAATCTGATGGGAGAGGAACAGCCTTGCCATAAAGGTAATCTTAATCTGGGGAGAGACCATTTTCAGTGAGGAAGTCGCATAGCTTTCTTTATTTTCAGATGAAAAGCTGCAGCTCACCTGTCACCGAACTTTCCACAAAGGTCTACTACCATGGAATTCTGCAGGAGGCCATAGGTTATTCTGATGAAACTTTGCAGCCCCCATTCAGGAAAAAGAGCATCCCCACCCTGCTATGACATCTCCTAACTCTGACCTTTGGTTTGTCAAATACCCCAGGGGGATCACATTCACTGTGAGTAGCCCTGACTGTATTAAACAGCCAGCCCAGCATGGATTTAATAATGCATGCCTCACCGAGGACATAATTAAACCTTACCAGCCCCACGCAGGAAACCTTGAGTTTCACTCAGGACAGGGCTTCAGCTCTGGGGAATTCAGAAGAAGTCTTACACCTGTGGTGAGGCTTCCAAATCAGGTCCCCAGTGGGTTTTGATCCAAACATACCAGGTGTATGTTAAGGTAGGTGAAGCAAACCATGGTGGTTGTAGGTTTCTGGCTACTTGAGTGGAAAGAACTAGCTTTCCACAAGCCTGTACAATGTGGCAGCCACTTTAGGTATATTAACTTATTTCCTATAATCCTAATCTCTGCCCTCAGATTCCTGTAATTCCCATTTTAGAAAAGAGAACAGTGAAAATTCAGAAAGTTATGCAGTTTGTTCCAAGCCACACAGAAGATAATCAGTAGCAGAGCAGGGATTCAAATACAGGTACAGTTCTCTGCTCTACCACAGTATCTCCCTGATATACTTAAAAAAAAATCCTGGAATTGGAGGGAGAGACTGCCATAATAGGAGTCCCAGTCTAATGGGAGAAGCACCACCAGTCTGGATGAGCAAAGAGTATCCTGCTTATCTACCTACTGACCAGAGTCAAGAGTAAACCAAACAACGATTTTCCCAAGAAATCGTAATTTGTCCATCAAGGAAAGGATGGAACTTGGAACAGTTCCATCCTTTCTCCACTGGAGAGAGGGGTTGGACTTAGGTAGAGAGATATGAAAGGCAAGCTCAAAGAAAAGAACAGGTAAGCAAGGGAAAGTGTGTCACCAGCACATAAATAATCCCAAAGTCAGAGAGATGACATTGTTGGTAGCCCCAAAATCTAAGGCAAGAAGATAGAAAAGAGGAAAAAACCTTGAATGGTCCTTGCATTCAGACCAGGGCAGAAGTCATAGATTCTTAGAGTTGGAAGGAGGCTTACTAAATGTCAAGTTCCTTACCCCCTCACTTTACAGATGAGGAAACCGAGGCCCACACAAGCAGCAACCTACACAAGGCCATACACCTACCTGAGGACTGAATCTCAAGACTTCTAATTTCAGGCCAGCACTCTTTCCAACTCAGCCTCTCTTCAATAACCCCCACCCCTTTAACTAAATACTCTCTGATCTTAGGCTTGGAGGCAGAAGAGGCAGCCAATTAAAATATGCAATTCTTAAAATGTCAAGTCAGGATAGTGTATTAACATAATCCCCAGATGGAAGCATTAGTATTCGCGCTCCCTCACATTGCCTGGCAAAACTTGCTGACATGTCTAAAAATCGAAAATGTTATTACTACCTGACACGTCAGGGAGACATCCCAGGAATCCAGGGAGGTGAGACGAAAGGTGGTGGGAGGGAGCTTCAGCACCATGGGCTAAAGGCTGAGAGCAAAGAGAGATGGTGCGGCCCTTTGCTCATCATGCCAATGGCCAAAGTCTTGGTAGGTAGGAAATCTCTCACAGAGAAGTCCAGAGTGAAGTTCTCCCCAGCCTGCACGGAACATGCTTTCTGAGTTGGGCTCTGCTCTTAATCCGCTGAACTCCACCAGGAAATCCCTTCAGTTTTCTAGTCCTTAGTTTTTCTTATATTTAAAATAAATGCTTGGGGATAGATGATATCCAGGGATCCTGACCTTTGGATCTGATGCTATCATTGTGTGACCCAACAAGGCTCCCTTGAGGCACCAGCGTGGCCCTAGAGGCAACAGGACCAGTATAAAGGACCAGTATAGGACACAGCAGGTAGTGGGAAAGACCAGGGCTGACACTCTAGTCTTCCTGCCTCCAAGTTCTGCACACACTCACGCATGCAATCTGCTCTTTCATATGGCAATGTGCCTTTTGAATCTCCAAGACCAGGGCAGAGTATGCATCATTTCTGCCACAGATTTGCCCAGCTTGACCCAGCCCAGTGCTTGTTTCTCATTGGCACGCTGTGCCTAAAGCTTGGCTCAGACCCATCATTTCTATCTACCACAATTGTTGTTTTTCTGGTGCCAGACACCTTGCAAGATGCCCCCCACCTTGCTCAAGGTCACTGCCCAACAGGCCCTATTTTGTAAGGTGTATCAATCATGTATTTGTGTCTCAGGAAAACTCCAGTTGGAAGAGATGTTTTGTGTTGACCTAGCCCTGCTCTCCTCTCAGACGGCCTGTCATTTAGGCTAAAAGGGCGTAGAAAAGGATATAATCAAACAGATAGACTGCGGCTAATCCCTGCAAGGAGTTCATCCTCTATTATCTCAGCCACTGGTACACAAAGAGAGGTCTATGGCACTCTTAAGGGTGGCCCATGAAACATGAATTGAAAGGCCAGGTCCGGGACAGTGACAGACACTGCCAGTTCTCTATGTCATCTCCACATGCTCTTTTTCTGCAGTCGGGCATTTCCTAAAATCACCTATGACTTCCTGCCTATGTGTATCTGTCGGCCACAGGGACATTCCAGGCACAGATGTTGAGCAGGCTGGAAGTTCTGGGGCATTGCCCCTCAAGGAGCAGCCTTCCACCTACAATAAGCAGGAACAAGCTGATAAATGCCCAGCTCCCTCCCCACTTCTGTGGTGTGTTTTCACCACTTCTCAAGCTCCCCACAGGACTAAGTTGCAGTCATCTGTAGCAGAACCTAACTCAAGATGTCCTTTCTGTTGGTCATTTTCCTTTACCTGCCCATTTCAGCTCTCCTTTTCTGAGGTTTCCTGAAGTTTCCTCCTAAATGTGCTGCTGCCCTTAAGTTGTAGCATTTGGAAAGATCCAGTCCGAGACAGAAATGGTGCTTAGTCTTCCCCCTTCTTCGAGAGTCACAATGCAAACTGACATATTAAAGGTTCTGAGAAGTCCTGCAAGAAATAAAAACTTGTTCTTCTGGGATAGGGGAAAGGAGAAATGGAAGAAAAGAAAAGATTATATGTATGTAGGTTTACACATATAACCGTATGTATGTATATGTGTGCAAGATAGATAACTATACTACTAATCTCTGTTAATTCATCAAAAAGAACAGTTTGTGCTGTCATTGATTGATCATTTTTTATGCCTAGATCATGTAAGCTGAACAACTACTTCTAAGATAACAATATGCAATGGATTAACTAGTGTTGATTTCTTACTGGTTTGTTTTTTTGTTTGTTTGTTTCTTTGTTTTTTGAAATTCTGTATTATTTCTATCTTTTTTGTTTTGCTTTTTAAAGTAAAATTTAAAAAAAAAACTTTTTAAAATCTGCTTAGCTCAGCATCTCCTAACTGATTTGACCAATAATTATTTTGCCCTGAAGCATCACCTATTTCTGTGTGTTTCATCTCACTATTTTTGTATTTTCTAGAAAATACTTGGGGAAAAAAGTTGTGCACACAAGCAGACTTACGTATAGTCATTGCTTGCTTCAGAAAGGCCCAGTGAGAAGTGGTTTGTCTATAATAGGAACAGTAACATCAATATCAACTACATCTCACTTTTGCTAGATATTTTAAGATTCATCAGTTGTCACAGTAATCCTGTGCTGGCATCCAGAAGCAGTATTATGACTGCTGCTTTACAAATGAGGAAACTGAAACTTGCTCAGAGACTGAGAACCATGCCCAAGGTTAGACACCTAGTAAGTGGCCAACTCAGTACTCTTCACCTCACATCTGCAGGACTAGAAATAGAGTCTTTGTCTCCATCATCCCAGCCCAGGGTTTCTCCATCCAAGCAGCAAGGAGGGCTAGCCTCAGCCTCCTAAGGGTGAGAGTAGTCACTTGAGCTCAAGGGGAAGTAAGGAGAAAGTGGAGTAGCCAGAGGTGCTGCACATTCTTCAAGTATTTTGTCCCTCATTCCAATTCTAGTGTGCCTGACAACCTTAATTCTTTCTCCTCATCTTTCCCCCACTCGTGCACACAAAGCAAATCACATTAGTTATCACTGGTCTACAGTTGTTTTCAGAGGAAGTTTTCCAAGACCTGGGTCAGCTAGAGACAGCAACAACACATCTTGCTTCATACATAGACCTCCAGGTAGGAATGTATTCTGGTATTCAGGCATTCATATGTCTATTTGCATTCATATAAGATTTAATTTTCTTCACTTTTATTACTTGTTTTCTTGTCTGTCTATTCTTTTAGACTCCTAGCCTGTATAGCCCACAAGAGGAAGAACTGAAACTATCTTTTTTATCCAAGAACCCTAGAGGCAAATGAATGCCCAGCACATGGTATGTGCTCAAGAAATATGTCTGAAATAAATGGATGATTCAACACTCAAACCTGCACATATGTGTACACATGTGTGCACACACGTGTAAGCACACACCCAGTACATGTATGCAAGCACATGTGCACATGGCAACACGCACTGATCCTCAATGCCACATGAGAAACCAAGGTCAGAACACGAACATCACACCCACCCACTTGAATCTCTTGGATGGGATCCAGAGAACCTTCTAGCAGCCATTACTTTGCTATCAGTCTATCTGCCTCATTTATAGTTGAAATAAAATGTGTCACGCCTGCTTCACTGGAGACCAATGTAGACGTGGAGGGAAATGGAGAAATATCAGCCCAGCTTGCATTCTGGCTCACTGGCTTGGGGAAGCTTAAAGCATAAACGAGTTTGGACTTAATTGACTTTTTTATTGGGCTTTAATTCACTGGTACTTTTCCAGAGACTGACTTCAATAGACAGACACAGCGTTGAGCAGTCTCTGGGGCTACCTGCCCCCTTGCCTCTCCCCGGACCCTCGAGTCTGTTGTACACCCCTTCTCTGTTCAGGACCACACCCTCGCATGGGATGTGAGGAAATCAGCCATGGCTTCCTCTGCCCAGCCTCTGTCTTTTGCCCTTCCCAGTCAGCCTCTCTTGTCATAAACCACCCCCAGCAAGGACATTTCAATCCAACACAGCAGTAACACTGATTGAAAGCTCACAGTGTGCTGGTGCAGGGTGCTGGGATACAGAGATGAACAAGAATGAATCTTTGCCCTCTGGGAGCCTGGAATCAAATGGAGAGACAGACACATAAATTCCTCAGTATAATAGATGCCAAAAATTAACCCAGGCACAAGGCCCAGAGAGACACAGCAAAGTACAGTGATCCAGGCCCAGCTGCTCCAAGGGGATGCCTCTGATGTCTCTTGAAGAAGAAACAATCTGCCAGGCCAGGTGCTCCTGGAGAGGGCATTCCAGGTGGGTAGAACAGCATGGGCAAATCACAGAAGGATTAGAATAAGAATGTTCTGGACATTACCCAAGGTCCATGGTTGGAGTGGAGGAAGGAAGAAGAGGATGGTCATAAAGACAGAAGGAGGAAGCACAATGAACTTGAGCCTGGAAGTCAGAAACCTTGATTTTCATTCCCATCTAAATCACTAATTAGCATGTCGCTCTGGGCAAGTCACTTTTCTTCTCGAGTCACAGTGTCTTCATCCATAACTCAAGGAATTGAAAGTCATTGAGTTCAAAGTTTCCCCTTTCTCCTGCCCTCAGGACCTCCTTGTTTTTCTGGCATTATTTCTTTGCTATCTGAAGTGTCTGCCTTAGTCAATGCTGGTTTTAGTTTCTAGAAAAGAAACCAGCTGCAGAGAAAGCCTAGTTCAGAACCTTTAAAAGTCTGGGGACCCAAGTGTTGCAGAGCAACTGTTGGCCTCTAGTGGAGATGCAATTTCCCCTGAGACTTTTAGGCCAAAAGAGTCCCTCTTCACCAAGCCCAGTGAGGAAGCAAGGGCAACTCAGAATGGCTCCGGCTAAATGCTTTTTACTCAGGCAAGACAGGTCTGCTTCCTTTCAAAGTGTAGGTACCTCCAAGTTCTGAAAGCTAGAGTTTGAAATGATGAGCTCCAGTGATCTGGGAAACTTTCTCATTCTTCCATATGAATGAGGCATGACTGAAACTGGGAATCTGCTTTGAAAAACTTTAAAGCTCCATGAAATATAAATAGTTTGACATTACTATAGGGGAAACCCTACATCTCAGTGTGCCCAAGATGATGCTAGGTTATGCCTGCCTGCTTCCTTGGTATAATCATCAAGCATGGCCCTTCTCTCAATGTGTTCCCAGGAGTCATCAATGTTATTGTCGCCCTGCTCATGAAGCTTCTTGAGGGCAGATGTTATAGCAGGGAGGTCTGACCTGGATGTTAACCCCAGCTCTACCTTGGACAGTTGACTTAACCTTTCCAGGCATGGCTTTCTTGGAAAATGGGGACTGTAACCCTGAGTCACTTAGAGAAATAAACAAGATATTACATGCTGATGCCTAATACATGACAAGCTCCATATATGGTCTTTCACCTTCTATGTCTTTGCCAACCCCATGGCACTTAGTGTTGGGCTTGGGAGATGAACGAGTGAGTCCATCAGTTAGTCAAGCTCATGAGCAGAAGCCAGGGCTCCCCTCTGTACCCCACTACCCTATTGTGCCAAATGACCTGACCCAATTCTGATCATGCTGAGTGTCCATTGTGAATGAAGGATTTGTCCCTTTTCCTGCATCTCCTCTTAACCCACCACACCCCTCCTTAGCCAACCACTTTCATAGTCTTTGTATCCTTATTTCCCTGCTCTTTTGCTCCTCTCCTGTTAACCCCCATTCAGTGTCTTTGCTCCCCTTTCTTTCTTTCTGAAGGCAGTGATGGAGGTGGAGGCTAGGTCTTCATCTTCACTCCAGTGCTTCACCTGAAGATTATTATCCCTCACCTTGCCTTTGTATTTCCTGCGACCCCTCATTGTGTCTTAAACTGCCTAGTGGTGGCCATATCCTTTGCATTGGGTCACACAGAGTTAGGGTTCACATATCTATGTTCCAATCCTGACCCTACTTACATGCTGACAGGACTGAGTCTGGGATATTAATTTGCTTATGGTAGAATGCCATCTGACTTCTCAGAATCTAAGTTTTCCATCCCTATGAGGATATGATGCATAGCTGTGTAGCTGCCCCACACAGCATTTAGCTTTAACTCAGTCTCTGGGTCTTCACGGCATAGCCCAGCCCAACTTCCCCAACTTCTCTCCGCACTTCCTCTCTCCACAGCCTCCCTCCAGGCTCACCAGGGCATTAGCAAATAAAATTTCACTTCAGGTCATGATTTCTCATCTCACTCACGTGAGGGACTGAGCCAATACAAACCTATCTCCCATTACATGTACAAAGAAATGGGGGTCAAAGCACGATTTAAAAACATTGGAATGCATAGCCAAACTCCAAAGAAAGGGAAACTCCATGGGCCAGAAATGAGAAAGCCATGGGACTAAGAGGACTCTATAAAGCCAAGCCCTTGGAATCACTCCCTTTCTACTATCTGGGTCTGGAAAATGCAACCCACCTACCAAGGAAATGGGTCTCTACCACAGGTTCCAAGTGATGTGTGTGTGCATGTACACATGTGTGTATGTGTGTACATGCATATCTGTATATGCTCTGTGCTGGGTTTAGTTAAAACTCCTGAATGCCTACCAGGTTTAGTCCTTGAGCTATACCTGGGGATTTGGAAATCACTGACCCACAGTCACCTCCTTCCACTTAAATGGCGCCATATGTGTTCCAAGAGAACAGAGACTCTTGGACTCATTGCCACTGTCAGTACTTTACCTGTGTTATCTCATTAAAACCCATGTCAGCCTTCCATGGTGGAAACATTCCAAGACAGAGGGAAGTGAACTAACTTTGGAGGCAGAAGCAGAACAAACCATTGAAGCCAGGCAAGTTGATTCCATAAACACTGTGGGAGTGTAAGTACTGTGGTGCATAAGCTTGGGCCACCCCCTAGGTGGGCCAAAATACAATCTGTTGAATGAGAACCTGCCTAGGTGGCCGGGAGGAGGTCACTTTGGGATGCTGTGGTTTGAGCTGGGTGGGCAGGCCCAAAGGAAGCATCACTAACCAGGTGAACCTGCCTGCAGATTCTAGGAAAGAACGGGTGCTCGAGGGGAGGGCATGGAGATGAGGGAGGCAAGGCAGGAGAGAGAAAGAGAGACAAGTCGAAGGGTTCCGATCAAGTCTCCGTTTATTGAGGAAGTGAGTACAGCTTTTATAGTATTTGGG
>RJWT010055768.1:0-10114 GCA_004365215.1 Cuniculus paca
GCATGCCCGCTTGCTACATGACTTGCTTCCCCATTTGTCCCTGATTTAATCAATTTTACCTGAACAATTAATCTTATTGGTTGACCATAGTTCTGTTCTACCTCATACCCACCTGCCTTGTGAGTACCCAGGTTTTCCCCATCTTGGACCCATCTCACCTCATGGTTTTACCCTATAAAAGTCTCTAGAAATGACAGAGTCTTTGACAACCCACTTGGCACCCTTTCTGTCTCTCTCTTAGACAGAAACTTTCTTTCTCTCAATAAATATATTCTGCTC
Source organism: Cuniculus paca (assembly GCA_004365215.1). NCBI lineage: Eukaryota > Metazoa > Chordata > Mammalia > Rodentia > Cuniculidae > Cuniculus > Cuniculus paca. Next base: position 280 of record RJWT010055768.1, read on the forward strand.
TTAAAAAAAACAGGAGTTAATTTCCTCACTCACAAGTGAGCTAATGATGAACATACTTCTTCAAAGAGCTGGCCAACCACTGACTCTGTATCATGAAACTGTCCTTCAAAGCAAACAGGAGGAAAGAACAGGCCAGTGTGAAAATAAATACTATGAGAGTTCCCAGGAAGCATTGTAAGTATTCCAGAAAGAAATAAGGACATTCAATAGGGACCTCAGGTTTGCCAAGCAATGACTCTGCTCCATTTATCTTGTAATATTCTCATCTTTACCTGACAGTGTTACTAATGGTAATCAGATAGGGCTCTCCATGAATACTCAAGGCCATACCACTTGGTAGATTCTCAAGTGGTTCAGCATGTTAATGCTTATTTCCATGTCTCTGTCCAGGAATGTACCTGAGCCTACACCAATGTCTATTATGGTATTCATGTTTCTATGTCTGTTCCTGAATGTTGGGTGGGTCAAGTCTGCTCTGATGTCCATCTGTAGTTATTTCTGTCTTATATCATCTCAATCAAACCACTTAGCTGTCTACACTTATGGATGGATGATGGATTCAGACTTCATAGCTTTTTAGCACAAATTGTGAAGTTTTTAGAATGCAGACACCTAGATACCATCTGGGACTCCTTATTCAGAAGTATGGAGGGTGTGTCTGGTATATGCCCTAGATATTTTTAATCATATATGACATTTATGAATCATTGGACAAGATACTCTGTAAATTTCACTTGATCACTAAAATCGTGTAATGTCCAACTCCAAGTCAAGACTTCTATCATATTTAAGACATTTTATAATTCAACAAATAAAACTCCAGAAGATCAGCATCAGAGGCACAAATACTTCTAGGCTTACCTTTTGAACATTCTGTGCTGAAAGATCAAATTTTTAAATTATCTGATAGTGTTATCAATATCTCTTTTCACTTTTTTGTCTGACAAGAGAACAGAAATATCCAAGAAAAGAGTTGGATTTAAATACGGGCTTAATTAAAGCATGTCTTCATAATAGAGACTAACTTGACCTATTTTTGACTCTGCTTCCCCATCAACTACAGGGTTGTTAAATACTAACAGTCTATTTATCACCAGCATTTGTTACTTTCTTGCCTTTTTGATAATAATGATTCTAGCTGGGTGCATTGGTATCTCTTTATGGCTTTGTTTCGCAATTTCATGTTAGTGATTTTGAACATTTTTTCATATGCTTATCAGGTGTTTGCATGTATTCTTTTGAGAAATGTCTATTCAGGTTTCAAAATTGTTAGAAAAAAAGGATTTTGAATGTATTCACCAAAAAGAAATAATAGAAGTTTAAGGTAATAGATATATTAAGTATCCTGATGTGGTTTTTACTCAATGCTTATATCAATGAACAAATTACATTTTAACATCAAAATGCACAAATACTGTGTCAATAAAAATAAAATTAATTTTTAAATATTGAAAAGTAACAATTTTAAAATAGCATCATTCTTAAACCTCTTAGTTTTACCTGTCTATATAAAAATACAATTGATTTTTCATTGGGTTTATATATAGTGTCTTGATATATTTATTTGTTAATTCTAGTATGATTATAGATTATTTTGGCTTTTCTATGTCAATAATTATGCCAATTCAAAGAATGACAACTTCCTTCTGCATTTTATGCCTTAACAATTTTTCACACCTTATTGCACTAGCTAATATAGCTAGTATAATGTTGAAGGAAAACTTGTAAGATTTTGAGAAATCATCGTTAATATATTGTGTAACATAGAATTCCTGTGTGTACAATTTGCAAGTTGGGACAAAGGCCCGTAACGATGAAAAACAAACCATAAGATCAAGGTATGTTTTCATAATCCCAGAAAGTTCCTTAGGGCTCCATCCTGTCAAATTCAGATATTCCAAAAGGCAGTCATTGTTTATATTTCTACCACAGTAGATTAAATCTGCATGCTACAGCATTTCATGTAAATGTATTTATATGGTATATGCTATTTTGTGTCTGATTTCTTACAGTCAGCATAACGTGTTTTGAAATTCAGTAGTGCGGTGTGATTTATTCCTCAGCAGAATTCACTAAATTCCTGTGACATATTTTATCAACTCTCTTATTGACAGATATTAGCATTCTTTGGGTGAATTATGTTATGAATAAAATTGATACACACATTTCTTACTTGTCATCTTGTGAACACATGTTTTCATTTCTCTTCAGTCTTTAAGAGTAGAGTTTTTGATTGAGGCAGATGTGTGTTTAACTTGATAGAAAAACCAAGAAAACTTTTTCAGTGAGATTGTATACATTCACACTCTTGCCAGCATGATATGAGTTCCAAATGCTGCAAGTCCTTCTAGTGTGTTCTTATCTCAGTAATTATAATTTGCTTTTATTTGCTGACAAATTCCGTTGAGCACTTTTACCATGGACTTATCATTTACTTTTATGTGTTGTCTGCTTAAGTCTTCATTAACTCTAACATCTGGATCAGCTCAGAGTTGATCCATTTTAACTGTCTTTTCCCTTAAGAGAAGAAAAAAGACATTTGCCTATTTTTTGGATGTTAAGTAAATCCTGACTGTTTGCTAAACATTACACATGTTATCCTGCATAGTCTCTTGGTTATATTATATTCTACTGGGGGATGCAACTATTTTTGTCTTAGCAGGCCAGTCTCCTGGTTAAATTTAGACCATGAGCTCAATGAAATTAGTTCTGAAAATCTTTGCTGGGCCAAGTTGAGTTCATCCTTCATATCCTTCAGAGGCTGGGCTGAGCCCCCTGGGGATACATGCACAGCATTAGCAGAACCCTTCATGAGCTTCCTCTCCTCCTGGGTTTCCATCTCACCCTACAGCCTATGTGAGCTCCTTCTGCAGTTTTTCTAACAGGAGAATTGTGGTTTTCAGCATCAGTTTGACCTGTCTTTAAGTTTTACTCATCTTTTCTCTACAGGTGTGATTTACCCTAAGAACAATAGTGATTTTTTTTTTTAGCTTCAGGTATTAAAACTTTCTGGTTCTAGTTCTAGAACTTCTTTCCATTTGGCATTCACTGTCAGCATGTTTCACCTTCTTCCCTCTTGTAGACTCATTGTGCGCGCCTGTCACTTGAAGTTCATGTGCGTGTGATGACCACTGATTTAAAGACCCTTCACATCAGATTGCAGAAGATGGTGGAGTAGAGACCTGCAGCGAAGTTCAGCCTCTGTGGGACCTGATACATTTAGAAAGCAACAGTTTGGTGAAGAGAAAAAAAGGTAAATCTTTGGGAATTAGAAGGAAGTAGATGGGAAGACTTGAAATTATGGAGAAGCTGGAGAGATGGAGCCCCAGAAAGAAAGGAATGAGCCAGTATGGAAGCCTCATCCAGTTCCTGGGAGGGAGGAACTGCCTTTACTGACCAGGGTAAGCTCAGCGAGGGATTGGTGACTCGAGGGAGAGACAGTGGACTGGGCTAACTGTACTGTCCCTAAGAGAAGCACATGGCTGTTATAAACTGCAAAGTCAACAGGGCATATTACTCTGAAAATGACTCCTTCCACAAGGCAGACTGGAGCTGAGGAGGATGGGCAGTGCAGTGTGTGCCATATTTGAGAGGGCTTAATCATGAGCCAGTTTGTAGAGGGGACAGTTATTTGAGACTGAGCTACAGAGTAACTGCAGAGAAGCTACACACCAGGGTTTCTGGTGTCACCTTGCCACAGTGACTGGGTAACAAAGAGCCATAAAAGACTCATGGAGAGGATATGGCCTGGACCTCCAGGTCATGAAGAAAATGGGGGCTCCACCCTCTGTAATGAGAAGGTATGCCAGGTGTGTGTGCCTTCTAGAGGGACTGGCTCTGAAAGTGCTGGCATTAAGTTCAGCACATGGTTTGCAACCACCACCACCACTACCACCACCTGATTGCCTATATCCAGTACAGAGCTAGTGGTTTGTTTGACTTCGCCATCTACCAGTGTGCAATGGCTTGACTTACACAAACAGAAGGGCTTCTGGAGTAAGGGAGTCCCTCTCAAACCCACAAGCTGTATAGCGAGGCACAGAAAAGCATGACTTGGGATTCACAGAGTGACATGCAAAGTGGGGGCTGCCAGGGTGACCACAGCCTTAGGGCAGACCACTGACTACCCACAACCTGTGAGTAAGGTGGGGCAGGTTCCAGCATTCACACTCAAAATTCAGAGAGGAAACAAATACATCTAAGCAGTGATTCACTATCCCTCTCTGTGTCAGTTGGGTTTTAAGGCTACAGAGTCTGGAAAGAAAAGATTCATCCAAAAATTCATGGGAATGTTGGGTCCTATTTTTTTCTTTTAAAAATTTTCTCATTGGTTCTTTGGGATTTGGGATTGTGTTTTTTTTTCTTTTCTTTTCTTTCTTATTTTTTCTTCTTATTTATCTTCTTTCCCTTTATTTTTCTTCTTATTTTTTCTATTTTTATCTAATTGTATAATTTCCTTTTACTGTTTAATGGGATGCTTTATCACAATTTTTCTCTTCTATTTTTCATCTTTTTTCCCCTATTTTTCAAACTTTACCTCCTTCATTCTTCCATTCCCCAGGTCTTCTATCTTTATTAGTATAATCATTAAGCTTTATTAACCTCTAGATATTTAGTTAACTGTATGCTATTTGTATTCTTACTGTGGTTAATGGAGGTATACTGGTTGCATTTAGTAAATATTTATCATATGTCAATATTTGGTTTGTCTTTGTGTTTATACTATAATTATAAGACTTTTTCTCTGGTTAAGGGTGGAGGGTGGTACACTATTGGTTCTTTTGGTACCGGGGACCAAACTCACCACCTTGCTCTTGCCAGGCAGGCGTTTGTGCCACTAAGCTAAATCTTCAGCCCACACTATTGGTTCTTATGGTGTGGCAATATCCAATTTGTCTTTAATGCTATTATTTTTGCTGATATCGTTGCTACTACCAAGGTGCCATAATTGTTGCTATTAATTGGTTTTCTCATATGCCAATATTCATATTATCCCTGTGTCATTAACAGTACTGTGGTTCATTTCTGGAGAGCTAGGTGCTGGGCTAATTACACTGCATCTTCCCCTCACAAATTAATGGAGGTTGTCAGCAAAGGCCATAGTTAGACATGCTCAGAGTGAAACATTGAGAATTGGGCACTAACTAAAGATGTTTCCATATCAGCAACAAAGTTCCATATGAATGACTCTCAAACTCAGCACACAGAAAATAGAAACATGAGAACACAAGGCAACAAAATGCTTTCAAACCTTCAACTTCCTCAAAGATGATTCGTGGCCCTTCTAGGGAGAGGAAATCAAAAGCCATACAGCTCAATTATAAGAAATGATAAAATGATAAAATGATAAAAGAGAAGTTTCATAAGATTCTTGGCAGTTCACATAAGATATAACTAAAAAAATAGATTTAATAAATAAAACAATGAGCGAGTTTACAGAAGACACTAATAAAAGGCCAGCTGAACTTAACAAAATAATACAAAACATGAATGACTAGTTTAGCAAAGAAGTAGAGTCTACAAAAACACACCAAGTAGAAATTCAGGAGATTAAAATTTCTATTGAAACTATGAGCAACAGAAGTGACCAGTGTTGAACATATATGCACCAAATACCGGTGTACCCAACTTCATAAAACAAACACAGTTAGCCTAAAAGATTAGATAAACATTGACATAATTATAGAGTCAATATCCCACTGTCACAAATAGATCAACTACACAAAATATCAGCAAAGACATATCAGAGTTGAACCACATCTTTGAACAAATAGATTTAACAACTATCTACAGAGTGTAACACCCCCAAACAAAACAATACATATTCTTTTCAGTGGTGCCTGGAAATTTCTCCAAAATAGGCCATATATTAGCTCATAAAACTTGCTTACATAAATGAGAAAGAATCGAAACTATCCTATGCATATTATCAGATCATAGTACAATAAAACTAGAAATCAATGGCAAAAGAAACTAGCAAAACAATGAAAATTAAACAATATGGTCTTGAATAATTAATAGGTTGTAGAAGAAATTGGTTTCTAAATCAAACAATAATGCCAATACAATATATCAGAACCTATGGGACATAATAAAAGCAGTCCCAAGAAGGGAGAAAAAGCTGTGAATGCTCACATCAGAAAATCAAGTGAGCCCAATGAGGCATCTCAAAATCCTAGAAAAACAAGAAAATCTAAATCTAAAACTAGCACAAAGAAGAAAATTATAACAATCATACTAGAGATTAATGAAATTGATGCTAAATATACAAAAATCTATGAATTGAAGAACTGATTCTTCAAAAGAATAAACAAAGGAGACAATCACTTAGAAAATCTTACTAATAAAGGAAAGCAAAGACCCCAATCAATGTACTTGGAAATGAAAAGGGTGAAACCATAACAGGCATCACCAAAATACAGAAGAGATAAATATATTCCTAGAAAAATATAAATTACCAGAACAAAACCAAGAATATATCAAAACTTTGAATAATCCCATAGCAGCCAGTGAAATTGAAGTAGTATTTTTTTTAAAAAATATCTGTCAACTAAAGAAAGTCCAGGACCCAATTGCTTCACTGAAGGATCTGACAAGAGCTTCAGGGATGATCTAACACCAATGCTCCTCAAACTCTTTAAAGAAATGGGAAAGAAAGAAGTATTCCAAAAATCATCCCTGGAAGCTAACATTATTCCTGATTCCAGACAAAAAAGTGAACTACTGGCCAATCTATAAGAACCTAATTACAAGCATCCTGACTGAGATACTAACAAGCAGAATGCAATAAATTATCAAAAAAGATCATAAACCATGACCAAATAGGCTTCATTCTATGGATGCAGGGATGGTTTAACATACACAAATCAATAAATTTAAAACATCACAAACAGAAGCAAGGAAAATATCACCATAATCATTTCTATAGATGCAGAAAGAAAAACAAAATCCAAAATATGCTTATGATAAAAAAAACCTGAAAAAAATATGTATAGAAGGACCTTATCTCAATCTGATAAAAGTCACTTATAATCAACCTACTGCCAAAATCATATTAAATGGCAAAAAACTGAAAACTTTCCCTCTAAAGTCAGAAAAAATGATGTCCACTATCACCATTCCTGTTCAAGAAACTACCTGAAACATAATCCAGAGCTGTTCAGGTGAGAGAAAAAAAATAAAAGGCATACATATAGGAAAGGAAGAAGTCAAATTATTATTATTCCCAAATGATATGATCCTCTATGTAGGAGACCCAAAACGTCCACCAAAAGACTACTAGAATTAATAAACAGATTCAGTAATTATCAGGATACAAGATCAACACACAAAAATTATTAGTGTTCTTGCATACCAACAGTGAACTCACTAGGAAAACAATTAGGAAACCAGTACCATTCACGATAGCATCAACAAAAGTTAAATACCTAGAAATTAATCTAATCAAGAAAATGAAAGACTTCTACATGAAAACTACAGTACTCTCAAAAACAGATAGATGAGGATATAAAAAATGGAAAGATAACACCAGTTCTGGGATAAGTAGAACAAATATTGTCAAAATAACCATACTTTTAAAACTGAAAAGCAGATTCAATGCAATCTCAGTCAAACTGCCAACAGCATCCCTCACCAAGCTACAGAAAACAATCTTAAATTCACATGGCACCAAGGAGATTCAAAGTCACAAACACAACTTTAGACACAAGATCAAACCAAGAGGCATCACAATCCCAGTGTTCAAGTTATAGTACAAAGCCACAGTGATAAAAAATAGCGACACACTATTGGCACAAAAGCAGACATACAGATGAATGGAACATAATAGATGATGCAAAAATAAACCCAGGTGTATTCAGCGATCTGATCTTTTCTAAAGATGGGGGATAGTCTCTTGAGAAAATGGTTCTAAGATAACTGGCTACTCACATACATATGATTGAATTTAGACACATATCTCTCACCATGTACTAAATTAAAATCAAAATGGATCAAAGAATGAAATATTAAAACAGAAACAATCTCTTGGAAAATAATACAGGTAAAATTCTTGAAGGCATCGGAACAGGCAAGAACTTTTTGAACACAACTTCAATTGCACAAGAAGTAGCAGGAAGAATCAACAAATGAGATTGTATCAAATTAAAAAACATCTACATAGCAAAAGAATCAATCAGAAGAGTGAAGAGACAACCTACAGGATGGGAAAAAAATTGCAAGCTATTCCTAAGAAATAGAACTAATAGCTAGAACATATAAAGAACTCTAAAATATTAGACCTCTAAAATAAAAGACCGAATCAAAAACTGGGCAACTGAAATAAACAGACACTTCACAAAAGAAGTACAAATCACCAACAAATACATGAAAAAAATGCTGAACCTCACTGGACATTACAGAAATTCAAATCAACACAACATTCTACTTTACTCCAGGAAAGTAGCTGTCATCAAGAAACCAAATAATAACAAGTGCTGGAAAGGTTATGGGGAAAAAAGAAACTTTCTACATTGTAAAAGAAATGTAAGCTAGTATGACCACTAGGAAATCAGTAAGGAGTTCTCTGAAAAACCTAAAATTAGCTATTACCATTAAAGGTATCTTCCTAAAAAAGTTAAAGGCATCATATTACAGCAATATGTGAAATCATCCTTATAACAGCACAATACACAAAAGCTACGTCTTAGAAGTGGTCTATATGTCCGTCAACCGATGAATAGCAAAAATACTGTATTTATGCAGTGGTGCTACTTCTCTGTGCTAAAGAAGGTTAACCATGAGCCATTTGTCGGAAAATGCATATGTGTTGAGACCATACTGTTAAGCGAAGTAAATCAGACATGTGAGGTTACATATCATGTGATTTCTCTTATATTAAGAAACCAAAACTATAAATAAGATAAGAACAATATGAAAGATAATAGAAAACAGGAATGTAGTTCTTTTACAAAAGGGAACGGAACCAAGAGATAGAAGGAGGCACAAAGGGAGAGGTGATAGGGATATAAAAATATTACTATGTGTTTGTACATCTGCCAGCCCTCTGTGATCGGTGTAATCATTATGTGCTGAAAACCTGTACTAATAAAAATAAAAGAATTTTAAAATAAATGTATAGAAAAATAAAGTCATTTTGTATCATTTGTACCATCCAGGAGTATGATTTCATTCACTGTTTTTCTTTCCTCTTTGTGAACTACACATACCCTATTTCTAGGTCTAACTAGTGATTTAAAATATTTTCAATTAATTTTATTAGCTTGAAAAATGGTGAACACTGAACCCATTGTAACTTTTTTCTTTTTTCATTATTATTAAGTTTATTGGTACAATTTAGATGTACAAAACTATCACATTCATCATAAGAAACTTGTACCTGTACATGACATATATTAGTTCCTCTTTTTTTCCCCCATTCCCCTCCCCTCACTTCAACCCCAGTTGATGGAACAGATTATAAGATAAAAAAACAACTCCAAACACACTCAGTCACCTCATCTTTAACAAAGGGCCCAAACACGTTTACTGGAAGAAAGATAGGTTCTTTAATAAATGATGCTGGAAAAACTGGCTTTCCACTTGCCAAAGACTAAAACTAGACCCATGTCTATCACCATGCACTAAACTAAAATCAAAATGGATCAAAGATCTAAATATTAAAACAGAAACACTAAATCTGCTAGAAGACAAGGTCGATAGAAATCTTGAAGACACAGGGGTAGGCAGAGAATTCATGAACAAAACCCAAACTGCATGGGAAATACTTCAAAGAATCAACAACTGGTATCTCATCTTATTAGAAAGCTTTTGCATATCAAAAGAAATCACAGGCCTG
>RJWT010055769.1:0-10096 GCA_004365215.1 Cuniculus paca
GCAGCATAAGCGCCTGCCTGGCAAGCGCAAGGTTGTGAGATCCATCCCCGGCACCAAAAATAAACAAAAATTTTTTATGCAAAAAGCAGGCAGAGACTGGTGTAAAATTGCATTAGGGATTTTGTGAAATGCGCTGCAGGAAGAGAAGTCACAGGTTTTAGGCAGAGCTGCTGCAAGCTTTGGGGGCCTGGAAGGTTCTTACAGGACAGGGTACAGACACCCGTGGACATCGCCTTCCTTTCTCACCACTACCTCTTCCCCCACCTAGGCACATAATGATGCTTGTTCTGCTGTCACTTTCTCCAGGGTCCTCTAGAGACTGCTACTGTGCACCCAGACCTGGCAACACCTGGTCCAGCCGTCTCAGGAGGGAGACTAACAACTTGGATTGTCAGAGCACAAAGAGGGACCCACATGCTGCAGGATGGGGATGTTTTCCCCCCTGAGGAGCCACACAAATGAGACCTTGAATAAGGAGAGGAGCCAGCCAGCAACTGAAGGATGGGGTGAGGTGAGCAGATCTCAAACTCTGCCTGACATCAGATTCATCAGGGACCCCTGGAGAGTCTCCATGCCAAGGTCAAAGCCCAGACAAACCAAATCAGACTTGCTGGCATGGGACCTTGGAAATGGTATTTTATTTTCCTTAAATAGATCACAGGTGACTCTAAGGTACGGCTGAGGTCAAGAACACATTCCTGGGTGGAGGTGACAGCAAAGGCCAAAGCCAGGAGTCCCAGAAGAAAGTCCCCAGTGTGTGCAGAAACCGAGAGCAATGGGAAGGGCAGATAAGAAACCAGCCGAGGAGGCAGTGGCTGAACAGCAGATCCCCCCGCCCGCTGTGTCCACTCAGCACCTCAGCATGCCCCTTGTTTAGAAATGAGGTCTTTACAGATGTCATTAAGGTAAGGACAGAGAAGAGACCGTCCTGAATTAGAGAGGGGCTAAATCCAATGCGAGTGTCCTTAACAACAACTGGAAAAGACCCCTGGAGACCCGGGGAAGGGAAAAGGACCACACAAGGATGGAGACAGGGATCAGAGGGATACGGCACAGCCGTAGCACCCTGAACACCAGCAGCCCCAGAGCTGAAGAGACTCCACAATCCTCCCTCGGTGCCTCTGGGGGAGTCAACCTGCACCCCGCAGCTTCAGGCTTCTCGCTCCCAGTGACACAGCACCTCAAGGTTTTGAGCCACCAATGGAAATTGGTCACCAAAGTCTAGTAACTGACAAGGAGGCTCGGTCACTGCAGAAAGCAGAAGTGCCCACTGACGAGAGGCAGACCGGCCCTGGCCCACGGCAGTGCCAGCAGGAGGGAAGGCTGCCAGTGTGACCCACAAGGAGATTTGTTTTTGGGGACACCAAGGGTGTTCCCGCTAACCTCTGTCATAGGAGGGCCATTACCTGCCTACAGCGGAAGGGCAGGGGCTGTCAAAGCTCAGCAGTCTCGTGAGAATCGGGGAGGGGGGAGGGGAAGCTGGGGCCCCCCCTAGGCAGTACTGTAGCCTCAGTGGAAGCAGCAGATGGAAACGTGGGTGCCAAGCCGCAAAGGTGAGGTGGGGCCGCCAGCAGCTGGTGTGCAGACAAATAGAAGGAAGCTCATTTCTAGGCACTCACGCTGCTCTCCAAAGACAGTCTGGTTTTTTACTAGATTCCAAGAGCTCACCTGTGTTTCCCGGTATGTAAAAGGCTCTTCCAAAGTCAGTCAGTCAGTCACCCTTGCAAATAAGCACCCACCCACCCTGGGCTCCTCTTACCTGCTCCCCTCCCCAGCAGGTGTACACTAAGTCAGTCAGTGAATATTTATTTTATACACTCTGTGTTGGTCTGTGTTACTCACTGTCAATAAATATTTGTTGAGTATCTCCCTACAGATGACACAGTAGGTCAATTAGGCAATAAATATTTATGGAACTCATGGGCACTGGTCTTGGAAAAATAGAATGAAGAAGGAAACAACGAGATGAGTCTGGGTGAGTTGCACGGGGTGGGCGACAGGATAGGGTGCATCACAGAACCCAAGAGAAGGCATTTTGCAGAACTAGAAAGCTGGAGACTTGGGCTTTGCCCCCTACTCGGTAAAAATGGATGAATAATTCTACTAAGAAAGCCTCAGTTTCTTTATCTGTCAGAACAAGGTAGGTGAATCAGTCACATCTTTTTATATAGAAAAAGAAAAAAACAGATTTTCAAGATTCACACGACTTTCCAACACTCTGCTTTACAGGAGGCCTCTGTAGTTCAACGGTGATCCTGAAAGTATCAGCTTGACGTTAGCTTGCTGTAGACCACAGCCTGGCCTGGAGAGTGAGTCACTCGCCAGACAGGGGAGCCCCTCTCTGCTCAAAATCCCCCAAATCACCCAGGAAGAGCCTGCGTTTCCTCCCAAGAACACCCTGAGGTGTTTGAAACCAAGGTGGGGTGGGGCGGCCACCGTGGCCAGCATTTGGCGGACAGGGATGGGGTCTGCTGAGCAGAGGAGGAGAATTCCGGGTTCCTCCACGGACACAGTTCTCAATATCTGTGTCTCTTTGTCACCCGCTGCTGGGTCCTTCTCCCTGCGAGCTCAGGGGGCAAAGTCCCCATGGACTCAGTTGATCCGCATCTCAAAATGTCAGAAGGAATCCAGGGGCTCCTTAGTTCTGTTTCCGGAGACCAGCCAGGGCCAAACTCTCCTGAAGAAGGGGCCGCCTTCTCTCCTCCCTGGCTTCTACCCCGAGGGGCACCACCCTCTCTGCGTAGCAGAGTCTCACTTTCTCTTAGCTCACCTGTGGCTCAAGACCACCTCTGATTAACCGTGGCTAGGTGCCAGTACTGTGTGATGTCACGGAATATTTTTAATTTCTTGCCATTTGTGTGTGCGTGCATGTGTGCGTGTGTGTGTGTGTGTGTGTGTACGGGGGAGACTGCACCCAGGGTTATGTGCATGCAAAACCCTTATTCTTCCAATGCGCTATACTTCCAAGGCCAGTTGCCATTTTTTTAGAAATCAGCAAATTCTTGATTTATCCTTTAAAATCGGAAGACTTGGCCACACTGAGTACACGCTGTCCTGTGAAAACACTGGCTAAGCTAGGTAAGCAGAGCCCATCTAGGTGGGGAATGTGCCCTGCTGGTCTCCCATCTCCTCCCAACACCCACCATCCACCCCACTCCCTTCCTTCCCAACTCCCCAGTGTGTGACACCTACTTATGGTAAGATGCCCAGTAAACAGACGGGAAAACCCTGAGACATAATTCAACACGGAACATGATTACAACAACATGACATTTCCTTAGACTTAGAAATTTAGATAAACAACTTTGGCGTCTGAAACAACATTTACGTTTTTTTTCTTTATGCTTTTGAAAATATTTCCTAAACAATTTCAAAAGTGCAGCAAGACAATAAGCTTTGTCATGTCTCACTGCAAAAATTCGTAATAATTATTTCCCTTCCGACAAGTACCTAAGAACAAGTGGGAGTGGTGGCACATGTCTGCAACCCTAGCACTCTGGAGGCTGAGGCAGAAGGATCGCCTTGAGTTCAAGGTCAGACTGGACTACATAGTGAGTTCAAAGTTAGACTGAGCTACACAGCAAGATGCTGTCTCAAAAACAAACAAAAACAAAAACACAAAAACAAAAACCAGCGCTCAAACCTACTTCTGAAGCCTGGCAGAACTGGCCTGGGTGCTCTGTTCAGTGCCTACTTTATTCCAGATTCTGAAAATCTTCAACTTTATACCTACCATGTGGGGTCCTTACCCTCACTACCCTGTAAGCTTGCTGAGGACAGGGAAAATGTCTTGCTCCTCCATGGCTACCCACTCACTACCCAGCATGCCCCCTGACACGAGAGAGATCCCAGTGAACACCCATGGGTGGGTGGAAGGTGTGGGTGGGGCGTGATTCCTGCCTGCACAAGCTCGGGTTCAAGTCCCAGCCTGCCACCTTCCCACTGTGCACACAGTTACTCAGCTGCTCTATAAAACAGGCATAAAGACTCCAGCCAGCCCAAGGACAGCTGTGAATAGCCCACAAGGGACTGGCAGAGTCCATGCTCAACAAATGAGAGCCACTGGGACAGTATTGTTATCTGTGGTGAAAGGAGAGAGAAGAAAAAGAAACACAGGGACGCTATGTACCATGAACTCACCCCAAATGTATCTGCCCTTTTAAAGACCAGAACAATAGTTACACATTTCAAACATTCTAAATAAAGCTGTCAGCTACTTACTGCCCATTAGCCATACTCTTTTTTAATTTCCTCTGGGGCCATAAAACCTTCCACAAGTAAACAGAAGCAGAGATAAAACCTGCACATGTGTTTTGTCCCTGGCCCTTTTGATCATCTTGAATTAACTTTTCTGTTTGCTCTGCCTTGTGAGGATAGAACCCAGGGCCTTACACATGCTAGGCAAGCACTCTGCCACTGAGGTACGGAAAACATATGTTCTTTATTTCTCTTTTGGAGGGGGGAGCATGCTAGAGATGGAACCCAGGTGCACGCTGGGCAAGTGCTGTACCCCTGAGCTACGCATCCGGCCAAACTGAACATTCATCCTCTCTTGTGGGTCCTGTGTGTTTTGCCGGCCTTCTGGATACCCCGCCAGGGACCCCGCCCAGAGCAGAATCTTATATACAGGACACTTTCCAAACACGACTGCCACAGAGCCCCACTTACAGCACTCGATGGGGTTGGACGCCGTCTGCAAGGAGACGATGCGGGTGCTGGACTCCGGGATGTGGACCCGGAACACGAGGCGCACCCGGGTGTTCTTCCTGCCGATGTCCGTCTCGCCTTTGCGCAGCTCGATGTCCGCATTCCGGAGCTTCAGGATCCCCGCACAGTCAATGCTGCCAGGAAATCAAGAAGCCCATTGGTAACTGATCAGCTTGGTGAGCAGAAGCAATCAGCCGCCAAGCAGGCGGTTAGCCAAAATAACGACAGCCAGCCCCAGCCCACCTTAAGTATTTCAGCCAGAAGTGTATACCAAGATGGAGACCAAAAAAAAAAGAAAAATTTACAAAGCAATCAGAGAAATTCCCTAGCTGAAATCACTTCTCTAGGGTTAGTTTTCATTCCAACTCCTCTACTCTCGAAAGTATCTGAAAAACTCGAATATGTAACCAGTGATAACTAGACAGTCCGTCAGTAAGAAGAGTGCACCAAGTTTAATCTCGAGTGCACTAAATGCACCTGCTTGTGCAAGAGAGCACACTTTTGGTCTGAGGAAATGCATGCAGAGGGATTCAAGGTCAGAGGGCATAATTTCTGCAAATGCTGACAAATGTCTCAGGGAGGGAAAACACAAGGTAAAGCAAATATGAAAAACATTAACAATTGGTACATCTAAGGGAATGGTATTCAGGAATTCATACCTTCTTGCAGCTTTTCTGTAACTTAAAATTTATTTTCTCATAATTGTTTTTTTTTTTTTTAGCTCCAACACAGGTGTGCAGTGTTTCCCAACTTTTAGCCAAGGGCACATCAGCTTTACGACTTTGATTTCTACATTTTTACCCAATCATTTCTTTAGGTAACACCAATCTTCAAAACGTACATAAATGTAACCTTATCAAGCAACATGATCCAAAGATGCATGAGTATTCTCCCTCCCAAGACACCTGAAAATATTTGCATATGGTAGTTTTAAAATGGAAACTTTCCTGGAAAAGTCTGAGTCGCTCACAGGTTTGGAAACTGCCGTCAGGGGTAGCTCCCATCTCCTCCAGAGAGCCCTCTTCCCCAAATCCCGCCCCTTGCCCGGTTACCCACTGCCCTCTGCCACAGCCCTTACGTTGCTCTCATGTTGTTCTTCGGCTCCAGGGGGATCTCCAGGACTTTGGTGTTGCCCACAATCTTCTCGTAGCTGGTGGTGGTGACGGTCTTCCCCGTGATCCGGTGCACCTGGTAGAAGGCGTGGGGCTTGAGGATCCGCTCGTCGGCTGTCCCAATGAAGATCTGAAGCCCCAGAGGTTTGTTTTCCAGGTAGCCATGGAGCTGGGGGAAGAAAACAGAATATGCAGAGTGTGATGGCTCAAGTCTGACAACCAAATGAGATCAAAGGAGCTGTTGGGCAGGAGAATATGGATTCCTGGATGTTGTCTGGATGAATGAAGAACCAGAAGCAAGCTTGATGTCCAGTCAGTGGGGAGTGCCCGAATGAATTACAGAGATCCCCTCTAAAGCAAAAGTTAAGCGGCCATGAGAAATAACACAGAAGATCAGAACTGTATTTATGGGGAAACAGCCAGAAACTGTGGTTAATTGGTGAGCAGAGGTACATGGTGATGGGGTGGGTTATCAAGTAGTACTCAGGATAGAAAATGACCTGGAGAGATAAACACAGAGCTCTTAACTACAGTTGCCTGGGGAGATAAGGAGGAAGAATTGTCACTTTCTCACATGATAATATTCCAGTTAACAAAGTCTTATACTTCAAAAAAAATAAAGGAAAAACTGTAATAATCTAATTTAAAGAAAATTAACATGGGTAGAAATATGTGGAACAAGTAACAGGCAAACAATTAGCATGTAGAATACACAAAGAATGCCTACAAGTAAGTGAAAGACAAGATTCCTTGGCCATCCTAATTAAAACTTAGCCCCACTTCTAACGAATTTTCTCATCACCTTCTCCTTTTTAAAATCCAAATTAATGCACTATCCAGCCTCTTATACCTTGTGCCTTGGTCTTTTTCCCATGAATAAGCTGTGGCTTCTCTGAGAGCAGATGTATTCGTCTGCTTACTTGCCACAAAGATTCCTAGCACCTAGAACAACACTTGGCACACAGTAGGCCTTCTGGTATACATGTTCTGAATGAATTAATAAAAACTATGCAACAGAAAAGTGAAAAGATGTTTGATCAGGCAGCTCACAGGGGAAAAAAAACGGCCATTAGCAAATAAGAGAAATTCAAATTAAACAACCAAAAGCTGCCATTTTTCACCTGTTAGATTGGCACATTGTAATATTTGATAATACCAACTGCTTTGGACACCGAGGAGGAAAAGTGGTCCACAGCTGATAAGAATAAAAAGTGACGTAACTATTGTAAAGCATATGGACTCCACAGTTCTAATGAAAATATATACACATTAAAAAATAGACACCCTGTGATCCAGTAATTACCCATCAGCATGCACCTTACGGAAATACTGCACCTGCAGGTATGCACACGAGTTTATCTGGGAGTATACTACAGAGACATAACAATGAATGGTCAGTAACCTATATATATATATGGTCTATAAAGTTACCCAGAAAGATCTAGCACTTTTTTGTGTGTCAAAACCTACACGTTATAAAACAGTGCAGAATGCTTTCCACTCATACGTGCATGGGTGCAAGAAGAAAACGCATGAAAGGACATGCTTCCAACTACCACACCGTGACCACCTCTCCAGGTGATGGATGAGCTCAAGATTGAGAAGGCAGTCAGAGGACTCTGACTTTACACACCATGGTAAAAGAAGACCATATTCCGGGGAAGGTGGGAACTTTAGTGAATTGAGATATATATATTGTGTGTGTGTGTGTGTGTGTGTGTGTGTGTGTGTATATATAAATATATATATATATTTTTTTTAAAGCCAAAAGGTCAAGCCAAACATTTGATGAATTCCTGCCACGCCCCAGCAGAAGAAACGCTAGGTCAGTCATTCAACCCTTCTTTGCCTGCACCCTTTCTCTGCAAACTGAGGGAAGCTATGACAAGTGAACTGAGATCACTCCCTTTTGTGAAGTTTTACAAAACCTCAGCAGACCTTCCTGGCACCCACCACAGAACCACAGGTTCCAGCGGGATGGATGAGAACACATGGGCCACAGTGGCGCTGTCCAACAGAGGAGCCACTAGCCACACATCCACACTAAGCGAGAACACAACTGAGAGTCAGTTTCTGAGTCTCACCGGCCCGCTCATGGCTAGAAGCTGCCACAGCGGACAGCACAGATGCAGAACACTTCCCCACCACAGGAAGTTCTACGGACGCTGGCTGTCTAGAACGCTAGTGTCCCCTTCTAACGATTACACAGCGACAGGCTGGGAGTGGAGCAGAGCAGGGTGACAACCTTTCTCATAATCCGCAGGGCTGACACCCACAACATTTACATAAATGTCTGGTACCCACCCAAGAGGCGGCCGTGGGCAAAGATAAAAGCCCGAGTCAGAAGCCTCTTATCTGAAGATCAGGTAAATTCTCAGAGGCAAAAATCAAAAAGAAGAAGGGCAGCATTGAGAAGAAATGTTGTTTTTGTTGGTTCTGCTTTGCATTGGAACCCAAGATAAACACATTTCCTCATCGCTCCCGGATTTATTGGCATTGGCTAAGGCAGGTTCGGCAGTCAAGCAGACAGACAGGCAGGCAGGACAGATCGAAGGCTCACAGCCCACACTGCTGCCTCCTCCGTGACAGGGGGTGTGTTGGGTGGACACATGGGACACAGCCAGGGAACACCTGGAGATAAATCTGTCACATCCCCATATCTGTGTGAGTCTGACCACTTCTGTCCGCCCCCCTCTCCCGTTTCCATCACCCCTCCCTAGGGTGAGCAATGCCCAACCTACCTCTTGATGGAGCAGTGCAAGGATCTTTTAAAAATGCAAATTAGATCCTGACACCCCCTGCTTACAACTCTCCAAAGACCTGCTGTGGCCTTAGAATAAAATCCAAACTTGGAAGCACCTTGGTCATTGAGGGCTCCCACAGCACAGCCTCTGCCTCCTCTCTGCACCCTGCAAGGCTACTGCAGACACCAGCCTCTCTGAACACTCCAAGCACATCCTGACCTCAGGACCTTTGCACAAGCTGTTCTCTCTGCCTGGAGTACTTTTCCGCTGTGCATTTAGTTTTCAGATCTTCTGCCCTTTCTTGGGTCACAGAATTCACGTGCACCCAGTGCCAGAGCCAACTCTTTCAGTCTCACAAGAACCAACTGCTAAATGTGAAAGAATTTTAAGAAGCAGCTGGCACCCCTTCGATCACTCGGGTATACACTACAAAGCAGGGCTTTTTTTTTCCTGGAGAACTGAAAGTGCAGCATTCATACCACTGGAATTCTGACTGCATTGCCATCACACCTGCCTTGTTTGTTTTGATTAGTCTCTCTCCTGAGTATAAATTTCACAGTAACAGGGATCTTGGTCCTTCTATTCAGTTTGGCCAATGGCTGTCCATGAAGAAGTCGCCAGCACTAATGCAGCGGCTCACGGTACCTGCCTCCCTTGTGCCAAACACAGCACTCAGTCCTCTGCACGCTACTCCATGCCACCCAGGTCAGTTACCACCCATTTCACAGATGAGAAAGTGGAGCATGTCTGTGCCCATCCTGCACGATAAGGACACTGCCCCACCCTCTCCAGAAGGTACAGGCTCTGCCCAGAGCCCTGAGCTGTCCGTCCAGGCTCATCCTGGAAGATCCTCGCCAGCTCTCTGAAGGTTTCCGAAGGAGAGCACGTGGCCACTTACTTGCTTCTCCCAAAGCAAGATCTAGGTTTTGCAGACACAAGTTGATAGCCTGAGATGACACGATCTGACCTTGAGGTCCCCAACCCTTTGCTGTCCCTTGTAGGGAGACTTTGGCCATGAGGCTTCGGAGTGGTCCTCCCAGGCCTCTCCAACTGGGGTCTGGGCAAGCAAGGTCACCTCCAGACCCTTGCTGTGATGCTCAGGTGGCCTCCAAGGCAAAAGGAGGCTCTGCTTCCTGCAGCGGAGGGGAAAGCAAAGGACTTTTGCTTTGTGCATTTGCCAGGTGCCGGACAGATCCCAGGAAGAAGCGGAGCTTCCAATGCACACCCCAAGGAGCTCCACGTGTGAGTGGAAGGACCCTGCAGCAGCCTGATGTGACTCCCCTACGTGCACCTTCCCATCACGGGGAGCCCAGCGAGTGAGTGGCAAGCTTGGGGGCATGGTAGGTTTACTCTGCCCCTTGCCAGCCCAGTTACTTGGAAATCAGATCTGAGGAAGATCAAATGGCCCGTGACCTAAACGCCCCGCCACGCTCCCTGTAAATAACTCATAAATGGCACCATCTCGCCTTATCGCAAGGAAAATTCCGCATCTGTCCTCGGCAAAGGCTCTTCTGTACGTTCTGAATGCACAGA
>RJWT010055770.1:0-10117 GCA_004365215.1 Cuniculus paca
AAAAAAAAATTGGTTTGAATGTTTCTTACACTATTTAGGCTTTTTGTTTGTTGAGACAATTTTCGTAACATTTTCCTACAAATTTTTGGTAGTTTTCAAAATTGTTGCATTTAGTTGCTGATAGTTTTCTCTCACAGGATAATTAATCTGTGCATTATCTGTAGTAACATACCCTTTTCATCAGTATTACTTATTTGTGTCAACTTTTTTTATTTTCTTAGTTAATAATCTTTCCAGATTTTGTCATTTGCTATTGCTTTTCAAAGAACCTATCTTTGGAGCTGGGTATGGTGGCACATACCTGCCATCCAGCACTCTGGAGGCTGAGGCAGGAGGACTGCCCCAAGTTTGAGGCTATCCTGAGCTACAAAGCAAGACCCTGTCTCAAAAAAAAAAAAAAACTTACCTTTGGCTCTGTTGATTTCCTCTACTTTTCATGGTCTTCCGTAACATTTATTTCTACTCTTTACACCTTTCTTGCTTTCTTTGATTTTATTCTGATGTTATTCTTAACACACAAATAGTTGTATAGTGATGCCTCCATGTTTTTATATCATGTTAATAGAACCATCTCAACTTTTTGTTAACAAGATGTTATATTTTACTCATTTACTTTCAGGCATTTTATGTCATTCTGCTTTGGTTGTAGCTTTTGGAAGCAGCAAATAAGAAGTGTTTGTTTTGTTTTTTTGTTTGTTTTTTGAGACAGAGTCTTGCTATGTAGTTCAGGCTGGTCTTGAGCTAACATGTAGCCCAGGCTGGTCTCAAACTTGAAGCAGTCCTGCTTCAGCCTCCTGAGTGCTGGAATTGCTGGTGTGTACCACCACACCTGGCAATAAAAGATTCTTTAAGAATCCAATCTGATAATCTTCTCTCAACTAGAAAATTTAGTTCACTTATATTTATTTCGTGTATGAATTTTAACCATCTAATTTTTTTATTTGGCTCATTTTTTTTCATCTTTTAAAACATTATTTCTGTGTTTTCTATCCTCTAACAACTAACAATAATTTCAGCATGTACTTGAAATCTTTAGTTTCTCCACTTTACCCCTAACAAGTTGATCTAACTTAGACTTAGTTCTGAATTATTTTTGGGGTGTGTGTGTGTGTGTGTGCGCGCATGTGTGTGTGTGCATGCATGCATGTGCGTGCTTGTCTGTTCGTATGTATATGTGTATATAAATGTAAGTGTGTATTTAAAGAAAAACCATAGAAAAACATTAACACAGATTTGGAATCATGTACATGCTTGTGTTTGTGTATAAAAGGGAGGAAATCTTAAGTTTTATACACTTTTCCCCTCAGATGAGTAACCAACCCTCTCAAGACTAGCTATTATTGACTTTATTTGGTCACTTACTTATTTATTTGTTTATTTACTGCACTTCCCAGGATGTTCTCCAGCTCAGGAGCTCAGGAGATCCTCCTGCCTCACCTTCCCCAGTAGCTGGGATTACAGGCACTCACCACTACTCTGAGCTTAACTTCATTATTAATTAGTAGCATAGTGTACAGAACTAAGGTAAACTGTAACTTATTCATACAAATATCTGATAGTTTTGAATCTAAATTGATGTTTATCAATATATGAAAATCTATGTTGAAAACATTTTAGATGAAAACAGTACATTACAAAACATGTTTATAACATTTCTGTTAAATTCAAAACCTAAAGTGGCAAATGGCACATACTACTTACAAATACCTACACATGAGTAAAAGTTAAAATATGCATTGAGTATGCACACCATACTGGGTATTGGTTACTTTAAGTAGGTGGAAGGAAATTATGATAATTTGGCCAGATGGATAGTTTTAACACATTATTTCCTGTTTTAACAATAAAGGTATCTTGGGCCAAGGATATAGTTCAGTGGCACAGTGCCTGCCTGGCAAGTGGGAGGTCCTGAATTAAATTCTCAAAACCCACCAAAGCAATAAATATAAATAAATAAATAAGTCTTAGGTAAGCTGAAGCACAGTACTGCACACCCATAATCCCAGATACTCAGGAGACTGAGCCAGGAAGATCATAAGTTCAAAGCCTACCCGGGCAACTTGGAAAGGTCTTTCTCAAAAACAAAAATTTCTTTAAATGCTGGTAAAATAGTTTAGTGTAGAGTGCTTGACTACTATGCAGGAAGTCCCACCAGTCCACACCAACACAAACAAAAAAAGTACGAAGTAAATTTGGCTGTGGCTGTTATTTTAACTTTTCTAATACGTATGTTTTCATTTGTTTTCTAAGAATATACTTCTCAACAGAGTAGGGACACAAAATGATCATGGCTGCTCTTAGAAAAGAAATGTACTCTCATCTCTTTTGAACTAGCCCAATATTTTTATGTTTGCTCACTGTTATATCCTCAGTACCTTGAACTGTGCCTGGCACATTTAGGTGCTCAGTGAATACTTGTTGAGTGACTGGATGGTATGAAAATAAAACCTGATTTCTAAGGAAGTTTTTGACCTGAATATTTAAAATATAACAAAAGGGATTAGTGATCTTAAAAATAATATTTACTTATTTTTAGATATGGGCAAATGTCACCTTACCAAAGGTAAACAGGCTCTGGAGATTCGAAGCAGTTTGTCTGAGAAGAGAGCACTCACTGATCCGATTCAAGGGGCAGCTGCTTCTGCGGAGTCTCTGGTGCGCAATCTACAGTGGGCCAAGGCTCATGGTATGGTGGTGTCTGTCTCCTGTGAGATCTTTCTGTCGTACTGTATTTGAAATCGTAAAATTTTTCTTCTGACTAAATATTTCCTTCCAAATTTATACTGAACAATTTTTCGCCCAGTAGGCAAATCTAAAACTAAACAGATGTTTTAATTACAGACATTGCACAGTTAATTGTTTAGACATTGCACTGACTTATTTGATGTTAGAGTTATCAAATTATTTAGCCCATTGTTTTTATCATTGAGAAAATTTAAATAATCATATTTAATCCTTCTATCTTTATTTATTTATTTATTTATTTATTTTTATTTTTGCAGCACAGGGGATCGAACTCACAACCTTGCGCTTGCCAGGCAGGCACTTAGGCTGCTGAGCTAAATCCCCAGCCCTTGTATTTTTGAGACAGGGTCTCACTATGCCATTCAGGCTGGCCTTCAGCTCACTTTGTAGCCCAGGCTGGTCTCAAACTCACAATGATCCTCCTGTCTCAGCCTCCCGAGTGCTGGGATTACAGGCATGTACCACCAGGCCCGGCTCAATTTTTCTATCTTTAAAATGAGTTAATTTTTTACTTGCCTCGTATACAGTCTTTCACTTCTGTGCTCTGTTAAAACATGCAACTGTCCAGAATCAAACAGGCCTAGATTTTCACCCAGTCTCCAACTGGAGAAATATGTTGTCTGTAAATTCTGGTTAAGCCACAGTCCCCGCTGCATAGAGTTGGTGCGATTGCATGAAGTTCATCTGAGAGAAAGCATGGCTCATAAATACGTTCAACCCTCTGTGACACTAGATCAGTGGATGGGGTGATGAAGAAAAGATGAACTGAAAATCTTATCTGACCAGACCTGGTGGCTCACGCCTGTAATCCCAGCACTCGGGAGGCTGAGACAGGAGGATTTTTGTGAGTTTGAGACAGCCTGGGCTACAAAGTGGCCAGTCTGAATGGCATAGCGAGACCCTGTCTCAAAAAGACAAGGGCCGGAGATCTAGCTTAGTGGCGAAAGCACCTGCCTGGCAAGCACAAGGTCATAAGTTCAATCCTCGGTGCCACAAAAAAAAAAAAAAAAATTAAGAACAAGAAATGTTAATAGTTACTGAAGAAAATTCATAGTGTGTTTTTAACCCATCAAATAAACGTTTTAAAAAGTAATAAAACCTCTTTTACATCTAAATTGAAAACAATTTGTTTTCAAATGACTTTCTCCAACAATGCCAAAGAATTAAATATATAACATATTAGCTATGATAGAACAGTGATAAACCCAGAAATATTACAGATATTCAGGAGTAGAACAATGATCAAAGCTAACAAAGACTGTAGTGATAATATGCTGATTAAAAATTCTTGTCATGGTGCTAGGGTGTAGCTCCACGGTAGCACATTTGCCCAGCATGCAATAACCCCTGGCTTCCATGTCCAGCACTGAAAAAAAAATTCTTGTCATGAAAACTAAATCATCAGTGAAAATATATCTGCGATCATATGTATACTTTTAATTACCACTATGAAAATTATATATACAGAGGGACAAGAGCTATAGTAAATGAAAAATTTGATATGTTTAACCAGCAGAGTGAGCTTCTTTGTTTTATTGTGAATGTATTTTTTAAAAATAATGGTTTTATGTATTTTTAAGTAAAAGAAAAGACTCTATATTCTACCCTATTTAGGATATTTGCTATTTTTCAGAAAATTTTAGCACTCTTTAAATAATGTTTTCTAAGTTGTTCTCACTGGTATTTTTTCCAGAACTTCCAGAAAGCATGTGTCTTAAATTTCACTGTGGTGTTCAGATTCAGTTAGGATTTGCGGCTGAATTTTCCAATGTCATGATAATCTACACAAGTATAGTCCACAAACCACCTGAGATTGTAATGTGTGATGCCTATGTTACTGATTTCCCACTTGTAAGTCTTTCCTTTTTCTTTTATTTAAATTACAGTGATATATTCTTACTATTAAAGACTAAACTTTTGAGCTGAGGGGGTAGCTCAATAGTAACATGTGTGAGGCCCTGGGTTCAATCCCCACTACTATCAAAAAAAAAAATCACCTCAAGACCAAACTTTTAAAAACTTAAATCAGATGGTAAATATGAAGAAAATACATTTATATGAGTTTACATGTATGTTTATTTGTGTTTCAGTAACACTATCATAGTGTTTAATAATTGCCAAAATACTTTAAGTTTGTTGAATTTGAAGATACCTAAGTTCACTCAGGAAGGCTACCTTTAATTTCTTATATCCTAAAAGAGATATCAAACATCAAAGAATAAAATATATTATACAGGGCTGGGGATTTAGCTTAGCAGCTCAAGCGCCTGCCTGGCAAGTGCGAGGTTGTGAGTTTGATCCCCGGTACCAAAAAAAAAAAAAAAAAAAAAAACATTATACTTAACATAAGTGAAGAACAAGTTTCCGGTATGTTATTGGAACAGCATAAGACTTGCTTGTCAAGTTATGATACTATTAATATATTGAAAGAATAGAATTCTAGTTCTGTTCTTTCCAAACATTTAATTACAAAATTTATTTTTGTCTTGTTCTAAAAAAGCCAATAAATGCTGCCCCTGTTTCCTACATAGATATGTGAGGTTGAGGAGTAATCAAGAAGAAGCAGAAGTCCAGAATGTTTCTGTTACTTACAGAAGCTTTGTGGAGGACCCTGCTTCGTGTGCGAGCAGAGGGTGTTGCTCAGAACCTGAGAACTGGACAGTGCCCCCCATCAGAGCAGCACCGTGCAAGGCGGGCCTCCTTGCTGAGGTCCCTGCGCAGAGCCATGGGCGTCCTGTGGAGCAGCAGAACACTCCTGTCCTTCGCCCATGGATTGGTTCTAAAAGGACCAAAAAAAACAAAGGGAAGGACTGACCTTAGCCCAATCCTTTGTTCTTCCTAGTTATTCTAAACATATGAAACCCCTGCACCTTCCCACAGTGGTGATAAAGAGGGAGAGAATCCAGGAGTCAAGCACTAGGGGGTTCTCCCTACTGCAAAGGAAACTTGAGTATGGTAAGATGTGTTTAAAGGAGTAATTAGAAAGAAACTGTCCTTTCAGAGCCAACTCTGTGTGTGTATGTGTGTGTGTGTTACTAGGGATTGAAACCAGGGTGTCAGTACTACCCTTTTTGTTATTTTAAAATGGTCTTGCCCTGGCCTCAAACTTCGAATCTCCCAGCCTCAGCCTCCCAAGTGCCTGGCTAACTTTACTTTTTAGGTATATTTGTGCAGAATCTTGAGTTCTAATTATAACCGTAGAACATCATTTTCATTGTTTCTTTAGTCCTGGGTAAGGGTCTGCCTGCTCAAGCCAGATTCATGAGTTATACCTGTCCAGATGTTTCATAGCATAAACTGTATTGTGAGTTTCAGTGATTTCATTATAACATTCACTGATTTTTTTTCTACAGGACCTAGATATTGATCCAAAAGATGCAAATAAAGGGTCTCCTGAAGAAACCGGCAGCTACTTAGTATCAAAGGAGCTGCCCAAGCACTGCCTCTACACAAGACTCAGTTCTCTGCAAAAATTAAAGGTAATTCTTTTTCCTGTTAATAGTGACTAATAAAACACTGCCTGACACTGAAAATCCTCTAGCGTAGTCCATAAATATGCTGACTTTTTGGATATTGAAGTAGAGATAACAAATCTACAACGGGTCTTCTCGGTGACTGTTTTTGTATTACACAGTGGTGCCTCAGTTGACAAATGCTTTTGTTTGCAAACAGTTTTGTTCACAAGCAGAAATGTTCGGCAAAATCTCATTTTTGTTTGCAAACTCTGCATTGTGTGGTGAACAAAACCACAGCCGTCTTTGTTGCACACACATGAACTCAAACATGGCCATCTTTTCCAGAGTTGTGGAACAAATTAAGCTGATAAACTGAGGTACCACTGTATTCTATCCCTGGTAGAGGCCTGAGGACATTTTTGTGAAAATCCATGTGCTCACCCTCTGTACAATTGAGAAGTTAGTAACAGAGCATATTCTACTTCTAAATACCTTAGCATTTTTAAATAATCACTTCCTTGTTGTATAACTTTCTATAAAACATACAAATTAGGATTGAAATATCTTTTTAATCTCTTGCATTTCTACTTGACTTGCAAATGAGAAGCTAGCTGTACATGGTTAAGCTTTCTAATAAAAGCATGTCCTTACAAAAATTGAGTTTTTAATTTATTCATAGCTGAATATCCTAGAATGTCTCAGGCAAAACTTGGGGAATGAAATGGGCACTTGACAGTTGCATGAAGACAAGCACATACGTGCTGTCACCTGTTTGTACCCAGTCTACTTAAAGTCCTGTCTTGAAGATTTCACCTGTTACCTGATTCAGTTATATTTTTCTCTTACGATTCTAGATTATTCATAATATTTTTAAACAGCTTACATTTTTGACTTAGGTGTATAAAGCCAGATTGTTTTTTAACAGTGTTTGTTTGTAAGATGTAATAATTACACTCATCTTGGGGAATTGGTGCATGTACATCATTTTTACTCTAAAGAATAATTCCCATTTCTAATAATAGGAAAAGATAAGGTACCAGAAATCTGATATAAGATCTGTGCAATCTTGACTAGTTACCAGAGTTAGAACTAGAATTCTACTAAACTCCTAAGTATTGAATGAAAGAAAAGGAAGCTAACTGTAGCTGGCCTTTCCCCATTTAGGGGAGATGGAGAAGGATGCCGTGAGAATTTCACACCGAGGAAAAGGGGCTGAGTAGGTTTCTGTTCTTGTGTGTGGGGGTGAGATCTTAAGACTGAAACGTGTTCACAGTTGGTAAAAACGGTGAACCAGCCAGGAACACAGTTCAGCAGCACAAGCACCTGCCTGGCAAGCACAAGGTCCTGAGTTCCATTGCCAGTACCGAAAAAAAGAAAAGAAAAGAAAGAAAAAAAAAGTGGTGAACCTCCTTTCTTTCGCTTTTCAGGAACATCTGATCTTCACAGTGTGTTTATCATATCAGTACTCAGGACTCGAGGACACTGTGGAGGAGAAACAAGAAGTGAATGTCGGGAAGCCTCTCATAGCTAAGTTAGACATGCACCGAAGCCTGGGCAGGAAGACTTGCTATCAGACGTGCCTGATGTCCGACGGGCCTTACCACAGCTCCATGCCGACCTCCGGGGCAGCGGGACATTATCCTTCCTCTCAGGACTCATTCCATGGTGTCTACCATTCACATCTTGCTAATTCAGAGAGCGTTTTGCCATCAGACCGATGTCACTGCAGCCGGACTCCTAATGCATTTATTTCAAGTTATCACACCCACCATTATTCCTGTCGGCTTGGTAGGAGTAACGTGCCAGTGGAGACAACTGATGAAATTCCATTCAGTGTCTCTGATGGGCTCAGAATTTCTGAAAAGTGACCTTGTTTTTGAAAGTTTGCATAATTGGTAGATGCCTCACATGAAATAGTATTTATGTAAAATGAGGCATTGTGATAAGGCAAATACATATATAAGGAAAGAAAATTGGTGACAACTCTTTCATAAGCTCTAGACTTTAAGATGATAGAGTTACATTATTTAACCACAGACTTCTTGCTTCTTTTTCTCTTTTTAGACTTGTAAATTGAGTGATTTGTTCTGTGAAAATGAAATATGGATGTATGTATATATGTGTATATAACAAAAATATTTTTATTTTGACTACTCTGAAGTGAGAGGAGTGGAAATGGCGTTATTGTGGAATAATTCATTAAACTTTTAACACCAGAAGGATTCCTGTTGATCTTCAGACCTAACCTGGTTTAGTTGAAAAAGACAGATTGAGTCTGTTATCTAAGTTAGAGCTGGCACAGAACTGAGACCTCTCGAATTCTATTCCAGCAGCCTTTCCACTACATACTGCCTTCCTAATGGGCTCTGAGATATTTCTGAAAGGAAGGAAGAAAAGGAGAGAGAAATGGAAGGAAGAGGGAAGGAAATGCATATTTGTGTATTATCTGAGTAATGTACAGGCTCTGATTTGTGATTATGAGACTTTGGTGCCAGGATCAGTTACGAGGTTTGTATATAAATTTTATTCAGAACAGGCTTAAAATTCTTGTCTGTAGCCAGGCGTGGTGGCTCATGCCTATAACCTCAATACTCAGGAGGCTGAGACAGGTGGATCTTTGTGAGTTGGAGACCAGTCTGGGCTACAAAGTGAGCTCAAGGCCAGCCTGAACAGCATAGTGAGACCCTGTCTCAACACAAGGGCTGGGGATCTAGCTCAGTGGCCTAAGTGCCTGCCTGGCAAGCGCAAGGTTGTGAGTTCAATCCCTGGTGCCACAAAAAAAAAATTCTTGTCTGTGAGGTCATAAAACCACGAGAGGTGATGAAATATATGTGTCTGTGTTAAAGCTGGAGAGCAGAATTTAAAAATAGAGATGTAACTGGACAGTTTTAGTAGCTGCTTATTTGAAATGTCCAGACATTGAAAGTGTCTTCCTTGATAAATGTATTCCCTTCTTGAAGTTTACAGGTCCTGAGAGAAAATTCTCATCACCTAGCAGACTTAGACAAGTGACAGTAAGAAAGGAAATGATTGAATTAGTAATTTTAAATGGGCTAAGGAGATAATATCCTTATCACTTTTGGTCCTTCCTTAAAAGCAAGTTGAAAGGGCACCTGGCAAGCTGGGTTTGGTGGCACATGCCTGAAGTCCCAGGACTCTAGTAGTCTGAGGCAGGAGGATTGCAAACTTGAGCCAGCATGGGCAACTTAGTGAGACCCTGTCTCAAAATGAAAAGGGGCTTGGTATGAAGTCCCTGGGTTCACTGCCAGGGCACGTAGGAGTAGAAAGGCAATTAGCCATAGAAAGGAAAGAGATTATTGATAATTCTTAAAACCTCAAAAGAAAATCCCAGGCCAGATGGCTCTACCACTGAATTCTATCAAACATTAAAATTAGTACCACCTCTTAGCAAATTCTCCCCAAAAGAAGCAAGTATACTTCCTAATGCGAGTCATTGTTGCCCTGACACCAAAACTAGACAGGAAAGCTAGTACACAGTTGTAATCCTGGCACTTGGGAGCTAATGCAGGAGGATCGGGAGTTTGAGGCCAGCCTGAGCTACATAGTGAGTTCAGGGCAAACCTAGACTACTCAAAGGGAGTAGGGGAATTAGAGGAGAACTATAGAACCAGTATCTTGTATAAATGCAAAAATCATTAACAAACTACTAGAAAACAGTCTAGCAACATGGGAAAAGGATTATATACCATGATCAAGTGGAATTTATCCCAGAAATTAAAGATTGGTTTAGCATCCAAAAATCATTTTAACTGATATGCACTCAGTTCTCACTAATTTTCTCTAAAGTCACCGTGAACACTGAGTGAGTGAATATAGAATGATTGCTCCTAGGGGGTGCGCATATGTGCATGGGTGCATAAGCTGTATTACAAATATATGTGTATGAGTATGTGTGC
>RJWT010055771.1:0-10101 GCA_004365215.1 Cuniculus paca
TCTGCAATGCCTCTCTTCCATGCTACCCTGCCTTGGGTGAACTGTCTTCACTATTAACTGAAATATCTATAAACTGTGATCTGATACACTTTTCTTCCTTTAGCTTTTGATTGTTGAATATTTCATCTCAGCAACAAGAACAGTAACCAAGACACAGACCTATACAGTCTACATGTCTGAAGTGGACGGTGAGGACATTTGAAGTAAAATTGAAAAATCTATGTCTATTTATATTAGAAAAGCAGATATAACAAACTATAGAAATAGGAAAAGAGAGGGGAGAAAAGTTGAGTATATAGATAAAGAATCTCCTAAGCAGATGGGGTGTGAATAGTTCCAGGAAGGCATGGACACTGAATGTCCTGTGGTCCCAGTCAGATGGAGAAGTTTCAAAAGGTAAATGGGTTATGGCATTCCACTTGGGACATTGCATACATATCTGTGAAATGTTCAAAATGGTTTTAAATTCTCCTTTAAACACTGAATAATTTTTAGGTTTATATTTATGTGTTTCCTCAATTTGTACTTTGAGGAATTTGGTACGTTGCCTAGCCAGACACTGTGGTAGGCACCTGTGATCCCAGCACTCGGAAGGCTGAGGGAGGAAGATCACCATGAATTCAAGGCCTGCCTGAGCTATGCAGCAAGTTCAATGCGATCATAAGGTACATAGTGAGACCCTGTGTCAAATCTGAAAAAAAAATTTAAACATTTAAAACAAAATAAAACAGTACTCTCCCTGGGCTGGTTAGTGTTGGTTGTTGTTTTTTACCTTATGAAAGAAAAATAAGAATTCAATTCTAGCCAAAATACGATTAACAGGGAACAGAGTTATATTTGTGCTGAAATGAAAGAGAGGAAAAAAGAAAGAAAGAAAGAAAGAAAGAAAGAAAGAAAGAAAGAAAGAAAGAAAGAAGGAAAGAAAGAAAGAAAGAAAGAAAGAAAGAAAGAAAGAAAGAAAGAAAGAAAGAAAGAAAGAAAGAAAGAAAGAACTTCATGACACTAACCATGAGAGAATAGCTATCCTTGGGAGATGGGAAACAAGTGAGGGTTGTCCTACCATGGCCTCAGCTTACTCCTTAAGAGTTCCACATTGTGGTTCAGGAAAGAGGACCTAGAAAAAGTGTGACTTGTTGTAAGTTGAATAGACAAAACTAAGGGTCCAGGGAAGCCAAAGTGATAATGCTTACAAAACAGACTACTAGGCAAGAGTGTGAAGCACAGAGAGAATCCTGGGTAACTGAAGAGATCACTTCCTGATTGTGTAGATTGATTATCACATTTGAGTGATGAAAATAGACCAGGCCAGATAATGAACCACCCAAAAACTTACAAAGCTTAGAAAATACTCACTTATGAGACAGCCTGATCTGAGAATCAAACTAGTAATTATCATCATTCACAGGGCCCTAGATACAGTGGTGAGAACAGTTTCGCTTCAGTAACTGGGGAAAGCCAGACCTGAAGTACGCACAGGTCTGGTCCCTCTTCACAAAATTTAAAACCAGGAACTGAAAGAATTACACTGCTTTCATATAGTTATATATGTTAAGGAACAAAACTCAAATATATCCATAGGAATAAAAATATATCTATAATCTTACAAAATAAGGTTCATACTGTCTGGTTTACAATTAGACATGGTCAGGATTGCTGAGACAAGGGAATACAGGATATGTAATAAGAAGAAAAATTAATCAACTGAAAGCAATTCAGAACAAAACCAGATATTAGAATTAGCAGACAAGGACATTAAACAGTTACTACAACTATAGTCCATATGTTCAAAAAGTTAACTAGAGACACAGACAAAAAGACTTATCAAATCATAATCTCATTGCTTAAACCAAAGATAAAAAGAAAATCCTAAAAACAAAAACTACAGAAGAAATGACATATCATAGTATAACAAAGATGATTTAAATAATGCATATGACAGGACAAATGAGTACCACCTTAAAAGTAATGAAAGAAACAAGCAAAAAGCCTTTCAATTTACAAGTCAATATTCAATGAAAATACATAGCAAAAATAAATGCAAAATAGAGACATGTCCCATTATACAAAAGGTAAAAGAATTCAGCAGCAGCAGACTGACTGTCCAAGAAATATTAACAAAGGAAGAAGCAGATGCCAGAATGAAATATGGCTGTTCAAAAGTAAAGTAGAACAGCTAAATTGTAACTATGAAAGTAAACATATAAAATTATTGTTATTTAAGTATATAAAAGCCTATTGTTTAAATATAAAGTGATGATAATAATACAGTGTGAGGGTTACAATATATTTAAAAGGAAAATATATAATGTGTAACACTAGTACCAAACTGAGAGAAAGTATACTAATTAAAAATTTTATACTATACCTGAAATAGAAATTAACAAATTGCATCTAAAAATCATAGAGAAATGCAAATGACCTTAAATATGAACAACACACTTAAAGATGAAGAGCAAAGTTGGAGTATTACTATTCTTGGTTTTAAGACTTTTTTTTTTGCTTTTTTAAATTTTATTGGTACATTTTAGATATACATAGTGATAACATTCATGATATGTATGGAATTTGTACCTGTATATGATATATATTGCATCTTCTTTTCATTCATATTCCCCCCCTTCAACCTTTCTTTCCCTCCTTACTTACAAAACTTTGTTTCCATTTTTTCCATTTTTTTTTGTTTGTCACTTCTTCCCTAGCCCCACCCTGTTCCCCTTCTCATTTAAGTATTTTATTTCTATTTCACAATATCTATTATATGTTTGGTGCTTATTTACACTTTCATTTTCTTACACCAGAGAAACTATGTAACATTTACACACGTGTGTTCGATTTATTTCACTTAATATGGTCTCAAAGTGCATCCATTTACCTAGAAATGCCTCAAGATCATCCTTGTTTGTGGCAGAGTAGTATCTATTAGTATCTTTATCTATTCGTAGGTTGATGGACATTTGATCTCTTTCCAAGATTTAGCTATTATAAACTGTGCTGTTATAAACATAGTTGTGCATATATCATTGGGGTATGATGCTTTTAATTCTGGGGGGAAGAGACCAAGAAGGGGAATAGTTGGGTTAAATGGAACCTCTAGTTTTAGTTTTTAAAGGACTCTCTGCACTGATTTGCACAATGGTTGTACCAGTCTACACTGCCACCAAACAGTGGAGAAGGGTGCCTTTTTCCCCTCACCTCTCCAGCATTTGTTATTGGCTGATTTCTTGATAGTAGCCATTCTTTCTGGAGTGAGATGGAATTGCATCACTGTTTTAATTTGCATCTCTCAAATGACCAGTGACGTTGAATATTTTTTGTATATTTATTTGCCATTCTTATTTCTCCATTTAAGAAGTGTCTATTCATTTCAAAAGCCCATTTTTGGATTTAGTCTTTAAATTTGGATGTGTCTGACTTTTTAAAAATTCTTTATATATTCTAGATAGTAGTCCTTCGTCTAAGGAACAGTTGGCCAAAATTTTTTCCCACACCGTGGGTTGTCTCTTCACTCTGTTGATGGTTTCTCTTGTTTGCGCAAAAGCTTTTTAGTAAGATGAAATTCCAGTTGTTGATTAGAAGATGCAGAAACAATTTCAAACATACTCAGTCACCTTATCTTTAACAAAGGGGCCAAACATGTTCACTGGAGGAAAGATAGCCTCTTTAATAAGTGTTGCTGGAAAAATTGGCTTTCCACATGTCAAAGATTAAAAATAGACCCATATGTTTCACTATTCACTAAACTACAATCAAAATGGTTCAAAGGTCTAAATATTAAAATAGAAACATTGAATCTGCTGCAAGATAGAATAGGTAGAACTCTTGAAGGCACTGGTAGGTAAAAACTTTATGAACAAAACCCCAATCACACAGGAAATTAAGACACTCTCATAACCTACAGTAATAAAATGATTGTTTTTGAATAAAGATTGGAAAATAGATGAATGGAACTGAATAAATAGCTTAAGTATTGACCCATCTATGTGAAAAACTGATTTTTTTGAAAAAAGTTCAAAGAAATTGGAGAGACAAGTCTTTTCAAGAAATGATGTTGAAATTACTGGATATCCATATACAATAAAACTTGAGACTCCAAACTTCACTAAAGTAAGTGTGAAACCTAAATTGTAACACTTCTAAAGGAAAAGATTATAAAGTTACATGAGAAAGTATTTTGGATGATTTGACATTAGTTATTTGCATTGTGGTGATGATTTCGTATGTTTTGTGTCAAAAGCCAAACACATCAAAATTTTTACTTTAAATAAGTGCAATTCATTGTGTATGACCATACATTACTGCAGTTATTATAACAGAAAAAATTAAAAATCTTTAAAAACTTCAAGAAAAGTTAAAAGAAGGAAGAAGAGGAAGAGGTAGAGGGCAAAAGAAAATGACAAAGAGGGAGGAAGACAGAGGCTTAAAAATATAGTACTCCAAATTCAACAAGATAAATGGCTTAACATTTGTGTTACACTACCTAAATCCCAAGTGTTCCCTTTTAATATATCCATAATTATGTGACCTTTTATTCCCATATTTGTACTGGGTCCCTTTAATCCTATAGGCTATTAAACTCTGTATGAAGTTTTATTCCCTATACTTATCACAGCCTACACTTCCAATGCATCATGACCAAACTATGTTTGCTTCTAGAGGATATCCACACACATCAAGCACAATCATATATAAAGATTTATGAAAATGATGGTGTATTATTTTTCAGAATGCCAGAAATGATAGACATACCCACCAATAGGACTTATATTATTTATACATTTACAATCAGATTACACACCGTGATTTTCTTTAGATAACATAAAAAAATGTAGTTTTCAGGAGAAAGTAGTCCAAAATAACATTATGAAACAGAAGTAACTAGTATGAAATAAGGAAACAGAATATGCTTTTGAGACATTGGGGCAAGAATGAATGAATCTTGATCAATGGGATTAAAAGACAAACTTGAAACTTTCATTCTTTGTTATAAAGTGTATCAAAATATTATAGACTGAACAGAAAGAAATGCTAATTTATTTGTGTCCTCTTTATATTAGCATCCTCTTTAAACATAGAATTGTGCTTTCTATGGCAAGTTTATACCACTTTTCAAAGAAGTTCTTAAAATTCAGAAAAATTAAAATGACAATGTAAAGGTTGATAGGATCACATTTAGTTCTTATTCCACTTATTTTGTTCAAACTTCTGTTTTGTTAATGCTTTGTTTTGGATAGATCCTATTTCCAAGTCTTCAGATCCCTTGTATCTTTTTCGTGTAATGATTTCATTTCCTTTGGATGTGTATACCCAGTTGCCCAGTAGTGAAATTGTTGGACACAAGTTTTTTGTTTGTTTTGTTTTGTTTTGTTTTGTTTTTTTGATTCAATTTAATCAACTCTAGCATTTATTTCTGAAGAAACTTTAGCAATCACAAGACTTCCAAGTAATTTATAAAATACATACTATTTCACATTTAGCCACATATATATTTGTAGAAACCAACTCAGCTTTAGAGAAGAGTAGAATATAAAAGTGGTCACTAGAGTTTGGAAAAGATGGGGATGGGGAAGTTTAAAAAGAAGTTCAATAATTGGTACCAGAAATATAGAGTGGAGAACTCACTATAGGTTCTTCCAGTGGGTAACTATTGGGTAAAATAATCCATGGTATATTTTAAAATGACTAGAAAAGTATGAAATTCCCCACACATAAAAATAATTAACAATTGAAGAGGCAAAAAAAAATCAAACTTATTTTTTGATTATTACATGTTGTATACATATATTAAATTTTCATAATGTACCACATAAAGATATACAAATACTTTTTTAATTTTAGAAAAACAAATCTATTTTTTTCATATAGAAATTTGTAAATGTTATTTTTCTTGTCAGAGTAACATTATACAAATTTTAGGTCAAAAAAGATAATAACAATAACAAATCTATTTTTTTCATATAGAAATTTGTAAATGTTATTTTTCTTGTCAGAGTAACATTATACAAATTTTAGGTCAAAAAAGATAATAATAACCTGATAATAATAACCTGATAATCTCTATGCTTTTCTAAAGCTTCATTATATCTGAGAGCAATTACAGGTGAACAAATTTTTGATGGAGCACAGAGCCTGCTCTTCACATTCAAAATTTATTTATAAAAATGTGATTATAACAAAGTGTTTTGTTTTATTTTGTTTGTTTTTTGAGAAAGGATTTTATGTACTTCAGACTGGCCTTGAATTCATTCTGTAGTTCTGGCTGTCTCAAACTCACAGCATTCCTTCTGTCTCAGCCTACCAAGTGTTGAGATTAGAGGTGTGCACTATCATGTTCAACTGTGACAAAGTGTCATTTTGACATTAAAAGTTAATGTTGTGTTAACTGGAAAAAGATATCATTGATTTTGCAGTATGATACTGAATGGCAATATGGGTGGTAGGATACAACTGTGATGTACTCTCAAGTGAAAGTTTTGGTACTAACACCTAAGAGAGAGTTACAAATTGTATTTTCTTAACATGCACACAAATCTAACTCCCAACTGATAATTCCCTCAATAGTGATACTTGGGGATCCCTCCCTTCAAGAAAATGGAGTGTGTCTCTGTACTTAATTTCCCACAGTGGGGTTCTGTGACTGATTTAATACAGCTAACAAACTATGACAATTGTAGTCATTGTCCTTATCTCACCTAAGAGTTTCTGATTCCTTTCTCTTGGAAGTCATACAATGTATAGTAAGTGATTTTACATGAGAACATCGTACTCTAAGATCTCAGGAAGATTAGATCCCAAATGGAATAAGTTAAAATGTCAAGGATCATTGAGACCCCAGATATGTGAGTGAAGAGTTCATCTTGGGAGCGCATCTGATACACAAGGTAGTTAGCCAGAAAGTGAGCTGGATCTGTGAAACAGAAAACAGGACCCTAAGACAAAATTTGTGGTCTACATTTCTTGAGTTTTTGGTCCCCAGGCTCCCTGAGAAAAAGCACATTGTGCCCTTTTGCAAATTTCCCCTTCTATCCAGTTTTGTACCTTCTTATTCCACACCTTGGTGTATAAGCCTCAAATTAAACTTATAGCTTCAGGACACAAGCCCAGTTTAAAGTTCTTTTTGTTTCTCTTCTTTCTGAACACAATAAGCTTGGTCAATTACTTTTTACCTGTAAATAGGTTGGACATTCTCGTTTTATTTGCAAATGGCTTTATTTTACCTGGGAACAGACAACCTCTTTCTTAGTAAAATAGACTTCCCCCATGAATGAACCATTATTTTTGTGTGGTAGGTCATCCTTCCCCACTTGCCAATCCAAGACTGAGACTATAGATTGACTAATTTCACAGATTTCCACCACCAACCACAAACAGACATACATACCACACAAACATTCCTAGTTCTGAACTGTAGCACCTTTCTCTCTTGACAGTGCACACTCCACTCTTGAGTGTATATTTAAATATTTGCCTAATGAACCCTTTCCATGGCTCTGCCTTCTCCTAATATTCTTTTTTGTGACAGTGATACCACATGGTGGTTCTGACAGATATATTCTAGGTTCCTTTGTGTGACAATCAAGTAAGTGCAAGTGTGTATCTAATGGTAAAAGAAAAAGCAGTTACATTTATTGAAGCCAATGAAGAGATATGCTCAGGGCAGGTTCATCCCAGCAGAAACAAAAGAATGACAAGAACAGAAATACGGTGTTGGGGTGACATGGAAATAAAAAGCACAGCACACAGATTAATCAGATTTTTATCGGCTCTCTGGATAACATTGATAGGAATGCTTAACAGAGTTCTGAGTCATCTCAGGGCTTCTAGCACTCAGGCCTGCCTCACGGTTCACTGCGATTAAATTACATACAAAATACTCAGTCCATATGTATGAAGCTTTAGCAAGTTTGAAGGGGAGAAAAAGTTGCTAAAGATCAGGCCATGAGATCTAATCCACATTTGCTCTGACGTGGAGCTTTAGAGATTTCTCTGGGTCTTTGCTATTTTCTACTTATTTCAGTTCAGTGGAAGGAGAGTTGGTCCTGGGGTGCTGCCCAAATCCAAGTGGGAGGAGAGAAGTGGTCTCCCAACCCTGTGTGCAACCTGTACTAAGGAGAATCAGCAAACCTGCAAACCTATTTCCTGCTTAGGGTTAATACAGGTAGAAAAACGGAAGCCGAACACACACTTGAACCCAGGGGGCGCTCTAGGGTCATTTCTTCTTAATCACTTCCCTCCACCCACTTGAGCTCAAGCAGCATCGTAAGACCATTTCTACATAACCCCAGACCAAAGTACATGCTCTGTGTTGTGCTTGAGCTAGAAAGCCTGATTGGTCTGTGTGGCTTGTATACAAAGACTTCGTTGTTCCAGCACGATTGATTTCTGTCCGCATGATCGACACTAAATGTAGCTGCTTTTCTTTCACCACTGGATGTATGCTTTGCAATTCTTTGCTTGCCATACAAAACAGTTTGGAATCTGTCAGAGCCACCACATGGTAACAGAGTGAGTTAAATTCCTTATTTCAGGTTCAGAACCTCCTTAGGCCCTACCCACTGACACAGCCATTCCTCCAAGTCCTGGGAAAGAAAAACAAAAACCAACCTTAGAATTCATGGCAAATGCCATCTCTGACAGTGCCCTCCTTTCCTTGTTAAGGGTGTATTTTTATTACTAACAGTTGCCACGCCTGCCCCCGACTGCTTAAAATCTACCAAGTATACCTTTCTTACTTGTAAAAGTCAGCCTTATTTGGAAAGTACCATTCCTACCTTTATAAACAAGCCTGCTGAAAACTTACTTTCTGACTCTGAGTTTCATTCTGTGGACC
Source organism: Cuniculus paca (assembly GCA_004365215.1). NCBI lineage: Eukaryota > Metazoa > Chordata > Mammalia > Rodentia > Cuniculidae > Cuniculus > Cuniculus paca. The sequence goes on from RJWT010055771.1 coordinate 8,828, forward strand.
TCATGAATCTTGTCTGGGAAGATCTGAGTGCTGAGACCACCATGGTACAGAGCAGCAACCTCTGTAGGCTCATTATCAGATAGCTCCTTCTAAAAGTGATTCCCCAAATAAACACTGCCAGTTCTGAGTTGCTAGTCTCTCTGTCTGGAGTTGGATCCCAGGTTCTTCTCATCTGAAGCAAAGAATTGAATGAAATGAGCAAAAAGCAGTGGAAAAGTTTACTTGAAAAAGTAAAAGTGAAGATTGAGGGAGAAACTGGCTCTGCAGAGCAAGCTTGGGCTGAGTAAAAGAGAAAAAAGCAAGATAAAAGAACACCCTGGAGAAAGCAGAGTAGGCCATCATGACAAAAGTCTGTGTCCTTTTCTACTGTCCAAATTTCAAGGAAACCCATGAGAACATCTACATACGGGTACTGAGAAGAGGTACTGGGGTCCAGTGCCTTAGACTGACACCAAAACTGTGTCATCCTATTGAAAACCCGCTCAAGTTCTCCAGAGACATCTGTGTGTACGTCTCGGGGAATGTTCTGCCCCATGTGTCCCAGGATCTTGTAATTTACAGTTCATGCTGATTTACCATGACCTGACCTGTCAAGCTGACTCTGAATTTCCACATAACACACCTTCCAGCTTCATTGCTCTAAATGGTAATACAACAACCCACCCAAACAAGTTCTTCTCAAATTCTTTACACATAAAGTTTTAATCACAGTAAACGGGGAATTAGATGTCACTAATCTCTAAAGTAATTTTTTCTCCATAAATAAATGAAACAGAAATTATGTCTTAAAATGAGTTCCGTTGTTACAAAAATCTGAAACAGCATTTGCTTGGGACTGGCAGGCAGCCAGAAGATAGAAGAGCATTGAGAAGACTATTAGTGAAGAATGAGAGACATTGTTATGAGTGTTGGCGAAAAACACATTTTACTATATAATGGAAGAAAGTTTGGCAACAATATCACCCATTAACATGGAAAGTAAAATATACCTACCTACGGTATTTTGGTAAAAACACAACATTTCATTATTTCTAGGCCAAAACACGAAAGTGACATTGTTTCAGTGGAAAATGATAAAAAGCTAGAGATAAAGGAGTTTGAATTAGAATTACAGAGGGCCTGAGCTCAACTTTCTAGATAGTGAAAGTTTCTCAAAGTAAGAAGTTGCCTTAGGGTTATGATAAAGTTAAGAGTAGGTGAAAATTCTAAGATCCTTTTTGAAAACTCAGAAAGCTTTCAGGATGTATTTAAAGACTCTACTTGATAAACAAGGA
>RJWT010055772.1:0-10117 GCA_004365215.1 Cuniculus paca
AAGGAATCAACCATATTCTACTTCTTTATCTAAATGAACACCAGGTAAATATAAAAAGATGTGATTATAAAAGGACTAAAAGAAAACTAGTAAAAACCTTTTAAAATTGGGAATTAGTTTAACCTAAGGTGAAGAAGTTATAAGGAAAAGATTAACACAATTATCTACACAAAAATGTGAAATTTTTGTAAATTTTTAAAAGTTTTTTCTAAATATTTAAAAATAAAATGATATAGGGAGTAGGGAGGGGGAAAGGTTGCTTGACAGTTACTAAATTACCATTAAGGGGCTGAGGATTTAGCTCAGCAGCACTAGCACCCGCCTGGCAAGCGCAAGGTCATGAGTTCGATCCCCAGTACCAATAAATAAATAAATAACAGTTAAGGAGAAGTCTTGTGTGTTACACACAGGAACATGACTCCAGGTAATGGTAGCAAACATTTCTAAAAGCTAGAAGGATTTGGAAAACTTTTGTCATAAAGAAATAATAAATGCCTGAGAAGGCAGATATATTTAACTGTCATATAATGTATACGTGTACTGAAACATTACATAATTCTCCCCTAATATGTACTGTTTTTATGAAGTAGATAAAATAATTTTTAAAATGCAAAGAAAAAATAATAAACAATCTAAACACATTCCTAATTCATATGAAAGCAACTAATATTCCTAATATGCAATACAGCATAGAAGAAGAAAAAGATTATCCGCTTGATTTTTTTTCTATTTTCTTTTTTGGTCCCAGGAATTGAACTCAGGGCCTCGTGCTTGCCAGGCAGGTGCTGTGCCACTGAGCTACATCCCTGGCCTGTTATCCACTTGAAAAAGTGGCAAATACATTAACATACAATCAATAACAATGATGACAATAAAAATTATTGAACATTTGTAATGTGCCAAATCTTGTTATGTATTAATGTATTCAACTCCTGGAAAGGCCCAACAAGGAAGGCAAGATCGGTGATGTCCACATTTCCCTTGTCTCCATTCATAATAATTTAAGTATCTGTCACCCACCTTGTTTTAGTGCCTTGTCCTGAGAAGTTAAAATCTCCAGATGCTAAACAGGAATGGCTCAGGGACGAGGCCCTCTTCTCTCATGGCAAGGCAGTTTTGCTAAGAAGTCTTTAAGAAAGCTGTCCTTGAACTGCTTACTTCCCTTCCTCCCTCTCTCTCTCCGGCCTCCCTTCCATCCCTTCCCATTGGTGTTGGTAAATTACCCACCAAAATATTACTTTTATATAACTGTTACCCTGCAGCTTTACAAATGCTGGGTTGTATTAAACTTGTAAATCTGTACCAATCTGAGGGACAAAAAGATGAGATTTCACTGTTGATTAAAAGTTCATTTCTCTATTAGTGAGACTGAGCATGTTTCCTGCTTACTGACGAGGGAAGAAGAGTCCAGAACGGAGTACTCCCTCCAAAAAAAGTATTTCTTCCCTCTTTTCCCTCCTTTGTTTCTATGTATCTTAAAATTTATCAGTAAATCATAAAATTATATTAAGCCAGACTTTTGGACAAGGTTAATGTGGTTTAAGCAAAGAACTACTAAGAAAGTTAGCATTTGCCCATAAGTCAAACAAGACAAATCCACAGATCCAAAGAATTAACGGACATCTTTATACTTAATAGCAGTATGTTTAAAACATATGTAAGATAATATTCTAGAAATAATGTATTTTACAACTATTTAGATATGAAGAAAAAGGTTAGAAGTCAACTTTAGAAGACAGAACAAGATACATGTTACCCAAAAAAATTTAGGCAAAAAAAGTCAGCAAGAAGGGGACCAAGGTTGCGACTCACATGTCCACTTGTGAGACGGCAAACAGCAAGTAACAAGTAAAAAGGCAGGAGCAGACCATAGGCACATTAGGAATCTGAAGAAGAGTTCACAGCATGAGAAGCAAGTTAAAAAATAACAGAAGAGCTGTTTAAAATACGTTATTCACCGTCAGTCTGGAAGAACTAGCTGGCATCACTTATTCTTAGCACTATCCCTTACCTCAATGACACCTGTTCAGGCTCAGTGCTCTGTCTTTCCGTATTTCACTGCAACATTTTACCCTAAAGCTACTGTAGATCCCAGACTATTTTCACCTCTTTTTTGGGTGCCAAAGGCTAAAACAGCTTCAGAAATGTATGTCTTCAAACAATACACATCCAGATTTCTATTTCCTGACAACAGTTTATAGGTTTATTGCTCTTCTACAGAGACATACATATATCTGAATGAAATTTGGACCCAGTTTATCCATAAACCATTCAACTCAAAGAGAAAATGCTTTTAGCTTTAACAATAATAACAAAAATCAAAGAATCTTTTTATGTGTAAGCAAATGTTCACGCAACTGGGAATAGCACATCCCAGCACTTGGGAGGCTGAGACAGGAATATCACCTCAAGTTCAAGGACAGCTTGAGCTACATAGGGAGTTCAATGCCAGTCTGAAGCCTGAACTACATAGTGAGACGCTAAGAGAGAGACGGAGATCATTCCAAGCCACAGGACTTCACGCAAAGCCACAACAGAATCTAAACTTGTAAAGAAAGAAGTTATGCTACCTGATCAAATTAAAGCCTAATAAAAAGAAAGTAGACTCTCATTATACAACTTAGAAAATCATAGTTTTCATTTTCAAAGATGTTTGAGTTGTTTAGAATCCTTTTCTTACCTGTAAGGTTGTACTTTAACCCCATGATCTTGAAATTCCAATGCTTTCTTAACAACAGCTTCATTTTCTTCTGGATAAACTGAGCATGTGCAGTAAACAACTGCTTGCACTTTAGTAACTATAATTAAGGAAGATGGAATCAATGTAGTAGCCCCATTAACAAGCCAATGCACGTTTACTATGTTTCCAGACATGTATTTGCTAGGAATACTATCAGGTTCTTTTGCTTGTTTATTTATTTGGTTTTTTTTTTTGAGACAAAATCTTGCTATGTAGTTCAGGCTGGCTTTGAACCCACTAGGTAGCTCAAGGTGACCTTAAACTCATGGCAAGCCTCCTGCCTCAGCCTTCTGAGTGCTGGGATTACAGGTGTGCACCACCATGCCCAGTACCACCAGGTTTTGATGGGAATGATTTCCACTATGGCTCTCCTTTAAAGCATAAGCTGTACTAATGTTGTAGTCTGTAGGATAATTAAAGTAAATCCAACTGGATTGTACAAAGATTGAAAATTCATTCTATGTGACCAACTGGATACAAACACAAAGAAACACTGTAGGGTGCTGTGAGCTTGATGCTTTCAGCCATTCCTCCACGTTTCATCATCTAATTGGTGTAAAGACTCCATTCCTCAATGCTGAATGAACCTTGGGAAATTTCTCACAGTCCCAGATCTTTGGTCTGCAAAATGAGGCAACAGCATGACCTGCAACTCACATATTTGCACCTGCCTGGTGCTGTCCCAGGGAGTGGGACACATGGGTGAGCAGCAAAGACAAACCTCCCTGCCACATGGAGCTCACTTGCTAGCACAGCATAAAGACATTAGGACATAAATACGCAGGAAAAGTAGGTGATGACGCGGGGCAGAGGTGATGATGTGGGGTGCATTTAGGAGGAGACGCAAAGGAAACGAGGACAGAGGAGGAGATGAAGTCAGAAAACGCGGTGTGAGTGCTCCATAGTTCAGGGACGTGGAGGCTGTGCAATGAGGGGCCGTGGCTTTTACTCGAAGTAAGTAAGGTGGGAACCGCCTGGTTTAACACCACTCCGAAAGCTCTATTGAAAATGGCCAGTAAAAGCTGGGCGCGGTGGCACATGCCTGTAATCCCATCACTCTGGAGGCTGAGGCCAGATGATCGTTTCAAATTCGAGACCAGCCTGGGCTACAAAGTGAATTCGAGACCAGCTCGAACTGCAAAGCAAGACCCTGTCTCAAAAAAAACACAGAGAACGGACAGTAAGTAGGGAGCGATGCGGAAGCTGACAGACAAATGAGGAGGTCACTTCGGCGATCTGGGCCGAGGTAATGGTGTGGACAGCACAGTGACAGCAGAAGTGACGATGCTCCTGACAACCTGCTGTGAGTGTGAAAGAGGAGTCGTGGATGATGCAACAGACTTTGGCTTGAGCAAGTGGAAGGCATTAACTAAAATGGAAACGTGCAGGAAGGACAGGTGGAAGATCAGGATTTCCATTTTGGACCTGTGAGCTTTGAGATGAAGATGCCTGCTAGTCACTAACAGACAGTGTCAGGAAGGCACTGAAGGTACACACCTAGAATCTGCATGAAAAGTGTAAATTTGGGAGTCACGCAACGGAGTTTAAAACTGTAGACTGGATGAGATCACCAAGTGGGTTAAGTGTAGACAGAAAGAAGGTCCTAGGCGGGAGCTGTGGCACACTGCGACACAAAAGTGGCGCCGAGATCAGGAAGAGGTGGTGACTCAGAAACGGGAAAGAAAGCCAGCAGGTGTCTCGGGAAACAGCAAGGGGAGAAGGAAGGGAGTGTGATCCCTCAGGCCAGAGATGGCCCAGTTCCACGAGGTCTGCCAGTGGAGTCAACACGGCTCAGCTGACTGGCAGGAATGAAAATGTGTTGGTTAACAGGTTTTTTAAAAAAAGAGGAAAAATTTAGAGAAACACTGTTCTCAGGGAAAAGTCAAGTTATAGAGGGAAAAGAGAGGGAAACATTTAAAGAGAAGTTAAAATGTAGGAGATTTTTCTTGATGAGGGGCTGTGAATTCTGGAGCACACGAGGTGGAAGATGAGGAAAGACAGGGGCTGCAAAGAGAGCCACAGGGACCCGAGCTCAGGAGATGAGGGGGCCCGGGGGCCCGCCTTCTTCAGCTGCCCGCTTTTCGTGGGATAAACCATCTAAAGAGAGGCATTTCTGGTGACTGTAAACAGGAGTTTCCCATATTTTCCCCGTGAGAGAGTAGGGACATGGCTGTGAGGTTTAGAGGACAAAGGAACTAGGGAGGGCTGGGCCCTCTTTTTACTGTGGTCAAAGAAGGCAAGGGAAGTTGAGAGAGATGACTTCACAAGCATTAAATCAAATAATACATACAAATACAGTAATAACAAGGTGCCCAAAAAATGTGATCAATAAATGTTAAAATATTTTAAAAGTTATTTCACAATGAATGAGAAGACTATGCATAAGTATCCTTTAAATGGTTAATTTCAAATGGAGCTTTCAGTCATTTCTATCAAAATTTGGAGATAAACCCTAATGATGCCCTTAAACTGACATGGCTTTGTGTTTACAACTTGATTTACAGTATGTCTTCAGGTAAATTATCCTACTCTCAAGGGCTGCCAAAATATGTTTATTGGCATCATGAAAGAGCTTACATCATTAAATTCTTTTGCTTTTCATAAGTCTTTCTGAAGGCTTTTTAAAGCATTAAATATTCAATTAAAATTTAATTGAAATGCACTAGTAAAAAATGTTACTTCATTTAAATATTGCATGGTTTTTCTCATATGAGAAATTCAAAGTATAAATCATTTAAAGAGCAAAATAAAAGATAGATGATAGGAATCAGGAGGGACAGAAAGGGGATCTAGGGAAAGAGGGGTGAGGAAGAGGAAGTAAAAAGGAATAAGATGGGGTATGTGTATGTACCAACTCCCCAAGATGAATGTATTCATTATGTATTGCAAACATGCACTAATAAAAAAATGTCACCAATGTCCTGATCTTCCAGCCAATTTATTTCAATAGCTCATATACATACTATCACATTCAAATTACTGTGCGTCAGCAACATCCACCAAAAGGGCAGACTTCTTTTGTGCTATTTTGCCATATTCCTGCTTCATGTATATCTTTGTATATTATCTCTATCCACAGACTCATCCTGGCCTTTGTCAGGGTTTATTCATGTTCATCAGCCTAACACCCAACTTAAGACCCAACCCAGAGCAGGCACTTGATAAATATACTTGGAACTAAATGGAAGTTGATTAATTCTTTAGAATTCCAGATTTCTGTCCACTGGTGGAAATGCAGTGGTACTCAAAATCTAAATGGAGTGATCAAAGCAGTGATGTAAGTCACCCTTAAACAGCCTTGTTATTCAGACTTCAAGTTAAGAGAGTGATGCTTTATCTGTAATTACACCTTTCTGTTTTCAATTCAGCACTGAGAGGTAAGAGCTGGATTAAAGCTCAGACTTTGGAAGAGATCTTAGGGGTAGGCAAAATGACAAAAGAAGAATTACATCTAAGAAGGCAGAAACAGGAAAGATGAAGATGTACAACTACAGATGTGCATAACTACTTCACCTCAGTGTAAAGAAAATTAAATTATGCTAGCTAACCTGTGTTTAAAATGATTACGCATAGGAGCTGGGTGGGCATGGTGGTGCACGCCTGTAATCCCAGCACTCGAGAGGCTGAGGTGGGAGGATCATTGTGAGTTCAAGACCAGCCTGGGCTACAAAGTGAGCTCAAGGCCAAGCTGAACTACGTAACGAGACCCTGTCTCAAAAAGACAAAAAAAAAAGTGATTATGCATACATTTTTAAAGACTTACATTAAGTTGATAAATATTTTGTTATGTGAAGGTACTATCACTGAATGTTCTGGAAAACATAATTATGATTCACACTTCACTGGTTTAATATAATAATTAAAATATTCGTGTTTCTAAGATTAACACCACATTTTAACAAGATTCGACTAATGGCAAACTTACATTTCATCGCGTGTGTTAGCTGTTCGTATTGCTGTTGAGCAAGAACCTGAAGTTTATCTTCTGATGTGCCTCCTTGGGAAAGATCTTTAAGTAAATCTGTATCTAAATTTTAAGGAATAAATAAATACCTTGAAATATATTCCTATGAAATACTTTTTACTATTACCATATTATTTTTCAATTATTTTGCCTACTAGGAATTTTCATGGAAAAATACCTATCAAAACAAAATAGATAATACTAAAATGTTGACTTAAAAGTAATAAAAGTAGAGAGCTGAGGATTTAGCTCAGCAGTGTAGGCACCTGCCTGGCAAGCATGAGGTCATGAGTTCGATCCCCAGTACCAAAAAAAAAAAAAAAGTAATAAAAGTAATTATGATTTGTTGTAGAACTGTTTTTCAAAAAGAGCGTAGAAAATATTTAACCCTATTTTTCTTCAAGTCTCTATGAAATAGTCATCTAAGTAGCCATGTTAGTCACTTAGGCATGGAAGAATAAACGCAATCAATCTGGAGACAAATACAGAAAAGAGACAATAAAATTTATTTTCCAAAAACTGACAGGCTATACTCAATTAATTATAATAATTTAGAAATTAAAACAAGTACCTTCATGCTCATTTAAAATAAATTCTACTGGATTACTAACGCCCACTCCTGAACAACGAGGCAGCAGCAAGATCACTTTAACTTTCTGTAACCTCTGGTCCTTTGATTCAATGTTAACAAATGTCTCACGAAGTATTTCAATATCTGGGAGGAAAAAAAACTTATTATAAATTATTAATTTAAAATCTAAATTTATTTGTGACTATATCTATGCATGATTCATTTTAAAATCCTCAATTCCACAAAAACTCATTGCAATGTAGTTAGAAAAGAGGCCTGACTATTCTCTAATAACACCCCAAAGTCAGCACAGGAATTCTCTTAATAAAGTACCTTCTCTACCTGAGATAAAAATTTTTAAATTTAAAATTAAAGTTTTTATCTTGAACTTTAGGTTCAAGTTAAAGTAGTATGAGACGGTGGCTGAACTGGGCTTTGGAAGCACAAAGACTCAAGTTTTGACTCCTGACTCCGGCAGCTATCACCTATGTGTCCTAGGCTCTGAAAGCCTCTGTTTCCTTATGTATAAAATGGGGTGGTTTCCTTATACAATTGTGGCCAACACCGAGACAAAGTAGTTAAGCATAGCATGCTCATATATGGTAAAATGCTCGGTATTATTTCTCTCTCCCATTTTTACCCCCTTTTATATTCTATCATTCTTGGAAAAATAATGGGTATCAAGAACACTTAAAAGGCACAGTCTAAGGTGCTGAACCTGTAGTAGAGACTGGTGGACATTATTCCCTTCCCTCTAAGGACCCTGTGATTTAGTTTCAGTGTCTGCCTCCTTCAGGCTACAACCTCCTGCACCCCTACCTTAAGGCCGACCCTCTGGGGAAAGGGCAGGGTTACCAAAGAAACATCCTCTGCGTAACACTGCCAGCGCCCTACACAGCCACCCAGAGATACAGACTCTCTGGAGGGAGAGGAGTGTGGAAAGCCTCTCCAGTGCTCTCACAGGAGGGCAACGCTGGCCCTGGGAAGTGGGAGTTGGAGAGCGCAGCCAGAGCATCGCAAAGTGGGTGAAAGGTGAGTTTGGAGCAGAAAGGTGACAGAAAGAGATAACTGGCCTAATTGCTGAACCCACTTTTTCTTGATGCTTTTTCTCTTGTGGATTCATCTTATTCAACTTCCTGCCCTCTTCGTATTGCCACGTCCAGCTACTGGCCTTTGGATTTCTTTCCAAGGGTTATGACATTAAATCTACACGATGACAAGTTCCAGATTTATACCTGCACCCAAATGCTTGACCACCACCACCACTTAGTGCCAAACAAGCATCTTACACCTAACTGACCAAAACCTAGCTCCTCCTGTCGTCTTCCCAACTCAGGAAGGGCAAGCTCACCTTTCCAGTCGAACAAACCAACAGTCTTCACCAATCCCAGCAGCCTTTACCAATCCCGACGCTTGTGCCCTCCCACGGCCGTGCACAATGTAATAAACACCCCCCAGAGACACATGAACCCCACATCACCACCTGGTGCAAGTCAGAACCAAACCTGGCCTGTGTACAGTTGCCTCTTAGCTCATCTCTCTGCAACCCCCAGAGTAACCAAATGTTCTAACATTTTTCGCTGCTCTGCTCGAAGTCCTGTGAGGAAGTCCCATCTTGTCCAAGGTCCAAGCCTTTCCTCTGGCACAGAATGTCTGATTTTTGTGGCTGTCTTGATGTCTAGGATCAATTCAAAACATTTACCTTTCATGGTCATTTTGACTTTGGGGAAGAGCCAGAGTCCCACGGTGCCACATCTGGTAAGGACACACCATGTAATGTTGCAGTTCCAGAGGCAATGTGTGACTAGAGCATTATCATGATAAAGGATGAAGCCATTTGCCCATTTCTTAGGGCATTTTCTTTATGCATTCCTTAAATGTTCCAATAAGCCCTCATAACACTCAAGAGTTCACGGTAGTATTCCTGGGTACAAACTCAACTCACGCAATTCCATCGAAGTCAAAAAACAGTCAACATCACCTTGAGGCTGGGTTTTGATTGATGAGCTTTTTTTGCACAAGGAGAACTCTGAACCTTGGTCTCAAGATCATAACTACAGACCTCAGCTTCATCACTTGACATTTCTTAAGCTGGAAGCTGAAGTGGCCCAATCACACAATGCCAATGAAATTGGTAAACTGTGTTGCTCTTATCAGTCAAAACACATGGAACAAATTCTGCACTCATTCACCTCATGTTCGAATCTGCCGTTAGCATACTTTTTGAACAGAACCACAGTTGAAACTTGTCATACATACACTGTTAGTAAGGTTCTACATGATGCTTCTTGTATTCAAGATCTCTGCCTTTCCATTGGATGGTGCGCTGCAGCCATATTCACCATACTTATTGATCACACGGCATGCGCACTAGTTTAGGGAAAGGGAAAAGGGTAATAAACCTGGGGAGGAAATGCGGGGTGATAGTGTAGGTATATTTCAACTTCAGTGAATAATACTGAATAATAATATAAATTTAAGTGCCACCCACAGTGTCTGACCATTCCAGATGCTCTGCCAGTCTTTTAAATTTTAGCAAGTTGTGATTTTCACTGCACTTCCCTGATTACTATTGGGATTTGGCATTTTTATATAAGTTATTTTGTTTGACATTTGAATATCATTTTGTGAAACACCTGGTCACATCTCTTGCAAATTTTCGTATTGAGGTATCTCTTTTTTATTGTTCGTTTGTAAGACTTCTTACACACTGTCAATAAAAGCTCTTCGATTTGTGTATTTCTCTATGGTTTGTCTTTGCACTCTTAATCCACAGAAGTTTGTTTTAAAATTTTTTTTTCTGTAGCCCAATTTATCAACCATTTCTTTTTTTTTTTTTTTT
>RJWT010055773.1:0-10109 GCA_004365215.1 Cuniculus paca
TAAAAAAAGAAAGGGTCTTATAAGAGTACTTTATTTTTCTTTCTTCTTTCCTCATATATGCATACAACATATGCTATTTTCATTAATATAGTATCTTCCATCTTTATTGCTTTAGCTGACCCTACCTTCATCTTTATGTTAGTGGGCTACCTTATTCTCCTAATTTATCTTCCTGCTCTCAATATTTCCCTCTCTCAACCTAGTATTTTTGTAAAGCAAAGTTCTGACATGACATTTTGGTGTTTAAAATTTCCTAGTAGACTCCCTCCATGTCACATACACATGCTGTTGAGCAGTGATATTCTTCTGGAGGTTGAATCTCTGGTTTCTTCTCATACTACTCTGCCTAGCTGTGCTAGGGACCTTCTATATGGAATATCTGAGAGATTTCCAAGCATCATTTCCTTTGCAAATTTTGTCTCCTTGAGCATTGTTTACTTTTGTATTTGGAAAAGTGTACTGATACTTCAAAACACATCTGCCCTATAGTCTTTCTCTGTTTGCTTGAACCTTCCTTGGAATTAGGTGACAACTTCACTTTGAACATGCCTCTGTTTATGGATTTCTCATCTCATGGTGGAACTCATTTTTGTTCCTTATAAATCTTTTCTCTCAGCATTTAATGTGCTATGCTACACACTGTGAATGCCTAATATTTTTAGATGAATTACTAAACAGATGTGTGTAACACTTTTTCCTGCAATAATGCCATAGTTTAAAAAGGTTTCGGAAGTATGTCCACTGCAATGGAGAGTGATTAAGACCCTGTATTTTTTAAAAATATTTATTTATTTATTTTTGATTGTAAAGGCAATGATACCTTACTTTCTGTAATTTCCTGATGCTTAAATATGTATTGCTGCATGACAGAGCAAGTTGGTAATAAGGAAAATGAGGTAAAAATGAGCCACTTAAGTGAATGATGGAGTTGAAATTAGCCCTTTATTTTGGACTGTCTTCCTTTGTTTATTCTACTACAGTTTTATAAGATCAGGAAGACAGATATTTGTTTACTGAGCCCCTATTGTGTAGCCAACATTGTATTAGGTCTGTAATTTAAGTCTCTCTTCTACCTCTTAAGTTTCTGTGGTTAATAAATATGATGTAAACCTTAAATAATTTAAAAGCTATTCTAAAGTAGGTGATTATGTTAAATATTAGAAATTATCGTAAAATTTTCACGTTAAATAAATACAGTAAAATTAGAAGCCATCCAGTGAACAATATATCATACCCCCAATGAAACAAAAATGTATCTTTTTTTGCATACATGTGCATACACATGTATGTACATATTTATAACTTTTAAAAACTGGTACGTAACTATAAAATGGATGAAGATGCCTTTTTGAGCTTGTTTCTGAAAGAATTCACCATTCTAATTCCAAAGAAGCATTAAAACTATAATACCATTAAATGCAGCCTCTGTGATGCATTTTTCCCTACCTTATAAATCTTTGTTACCTTATAAATCTTTACTCTTGGCATTTAGTGGACTGCCCTGCACCCAGTGGATACCCAGTATTTTTAGATGAATTAATCAACATGTCTTTTAACACTTTTTCCATACCTTTTTAAAAGCATAAATACGTATTTGATGTTTATTACTTGTTATGATAGTCTCAAGAAAAATATAATATGATAAGATTTTAGCACAAGTTTGATGCCATGTCATATTCTTAGAAGTGGTTAACTATCATTGATGAAAACAATTACAGGAATGTATTGGTGCAAACTTTTTCCATTTCAGAGGGTTAGAATGAATAACACTGTATGTCTTAATTATTCTGTTGCTCTAGATACATGTTATTCTATAGTATGCTACTAGGGCTAGACACTTAATGGGTTGCAGATACTCTTACGTTAAGGGAACACAAAATAAGTCTGATTTTAACTATAGTACCTTGGGCTTCTGGCCCCATATTTATCCATTCAAATTCATAATTCTGCAACCAAAATAGAATAGCTAAAAGTGAACCACTATGTTATCAGACAACTCTGCTATATCTTGCTGCATTTGCAAAAACATAAATCTTTTATCCTCAGTAGATTACGTAAAACCTTTAATGTATGACTGACAAAATATTAAGAGAACAGTGTTACAGTGTTTAAAGAAGTTTAAAATAAAGAGATGTTTGACATAATCTAATTCTGCATTTCATTTGACTGGCGGAATAAAAGTATAGATTTATTATTATCTCAGACATCTGCCCGGAGCCATACAACTGGATCATTTCAGAACCCAATTTAAAATCCTTGTTTCCTGTCTTTAGTTTAGCACTTTCCATTTGTAAGTTCCCATGAGCCAGGATAGAGTTGGCTTGGTTTAAGGGATACAGAGAAAGTGGGACATTGGAAGGTATAGGTAGATAATGAGGAGAAAAGCTAGTGTTCCACAGTGGGGAGGGAGCAATATGGAGCCTTACAAGACCTAGTAAAGACCAAAGGGAAGGGTATAATGAGAGTAGAAGGCACATAGTCGCAATTAATTTTAGATAGTAACCTGATCCTAGATTAAAGTGTTTTGCAAAACAGATACTTTTAATCTGGTAGATACTAGTGCTTTTATGAATTTCTTGAACAGAATAACTTGGTAAAAATTACATCCATTTTATCGGTTGGAACATCAGTCTGTCATGGGAAGCATGAAAGTAAAATAACATCAGGACAAGAAAGAGGTTGCACTAGTAGGAATGAAGTAGTAAATTCAGATTCACAAGATATTTCTTGGGGAAAACTGATTGGACTAGATAGCAGTTTTATATAGAGAATAAAAGGAAGAAGACTGTAGTATAACATTTTGATGGACAGAAAATATAATTTGCAGGGAGGACAGGATATATTGGGTTTTGCATGTGTGTGAAATTAAGGACGAAGGTGGGAAGGGATTTTGGAAACCATGTAATTGGTGCTGTTCAGGAATAATAATAATAGACCATTTGACTGAATCTATCTTTAGGGAATTTGAAAACAAGGAACTGTATTGAAAGGGCCAAAATAGTGGATTTTGGAGTTTTGTCTATGTTATGTCATGTTTTGTCTATGTTTTGTCATGTTAAAATTGTCAAGGTATATGAGCTTACTAAGGAAATAGGTGTAAAAAGAGAGTGATAGATGTATTCTAGACTGTGTTACCTGCAGTAGAAAGAGGAAAAGGAGAAGTAGAGGAGCGAATGAGGAGACAGAAAAGAATAAATTGAAAGCACTAGGTCATGAGTTCAATCCCCAGTGCTGCAAAAAAAACCCAAAAAACCAAAAAAACAAAAAACAAACAAACAAAAAGAAAATGGCAGTGTGACAGGAGAATAGTTAAGAGCACCATGAACAAACTTAGAATGGAGTTCATCCTCTACTTCTAGTTAGCCTTGTCGTAACTTCTCTGTTTTATGGATAATTTATTTTTTTCATGTGTACAATGGCATAGTAATAACAGTTACGTTTTATGGAAGATTCACTGAGAGTGTTAAATAAAGCCAGGAAAGAGCCTAGCTCACTCAGTGCTTGATGATGTGTAGATACGTTCAGTAAACATTAAAAGCTACAAAGGGCTACAAAAATAAAGAATAAATAAATGTTGACTCTGGAAAACAAAAGGATATCAACAGGGAACCTCTGAAAGACAAGATGTGGGTAAAGCAGCAAAATACAGTCATAAAGTAGTTAAATTAGATCCACATTTAAGTCTAGTTTTGTAGGGGTGAGACTGCTTTGAAATAAAATTAAATACTGGAATAAAAATTGAGGAAGCTTTTGTTGCAGTTAATACTGAAAGGATTATTACTGGTGTTAATAAAAGCTTGCTGTAAAAAAGCATTTTAGGTTTTCATTTGTGAGTTTCCGCATCTTTGAGCAGACAATGTGAAATTTTTGAATTTAGAGTTAATTGTACCTGTTGTGTACACTGAGAATGTTATTTCAGTACATTTGCAATTGCATGCATGTAAATATTTTTATTGGACTACTACTTACATTTAGTTTTATAAAAAATCATGAGGAATATAGTTTAACACTTTAGTAATAGTATACTTGGACTCATGATAGTCATTGCTTCAGATCTAAGCCACTGAAAATAAAGTAGAATAGGAGAAATAGGTTTTATTTTCAATTTCTTTTATTTCCTATATTTTTGGAATAGTGGATTTTTTGCAATTCTGGCACTGCCTGATATCTTTAATAACACTGTTGGCTTCTACAGTCATAGATTCTACATCTGATTCAGCTGACCTGAGATTAAAAATATTTGAAGAAAATTGCATCTAGTATGTGCATTTTTCTTATTATTCCTGAAAGCCATACAGTATAACAACTACTTACATAGCAAGTTGTGCTAAGTAGTATCAGTATTTCCAGATGATTTAAAGTACTTGGGAAAATATACGTAGGTCACAGGCAAAAATGGTACCGATTTATATAATCAATTAGAGCAGTAACAAGTTTTGGTATCTGCAGAGTGTAGGGAGAACGTCCTGGAGTTACAGAGGCACTCCCTTCTACGTACTAAGTGAGGACTGTATTTGCCTAAAGATTAGAATTCATTGTGAAATTTTCTATCAGCAGTTCATTCTAGATGTTTAATAAATCATCAGCTTTTTGCACCATTTAATCTTAATTTTTGTTTGAAAATGTAGGAAAACCAAATAAAACTAATTTTTTTCTGCCTAAATATTAGTTTTTAAAATTTTTATATAATCAACTCTTTTGACTTGCATCTATGTAGGGGATTGCATATACCATAGTATTGTGTAAGCTACTGACTACGTTTTTATTCTTGTTTTATTAAAATTTTTTGTTATAATTTTTAGGAGAAATTGGAAAAATGTTTTAAGAAGTCTTTACTATTTTTTCTATGCCTTTATTTTAATTACAAGTCTATTTTATTTCTTAGGTGTACTATTCTATTAAATTGAGGTCTCTAGAAGCAGTTATGTAGTTGCATGGTCTAAAGGTATTCATTATGTGAGTTCTGAACTCTTCATATTTATGTCTACAGGATATTCATCAAATGTCATTCTTATTATACTTTGTCTCTCAGCTTCAGAAATTGTATGACATAATACCAAATACATTCAAACTCAGCTAGTGGTTTACAATTAATGTGAAAGAAAGTAGTAGAAGTGTAGATTAAACTTATGTCCATCCAGTATTGTTCTTAAATTTTCTGAGTCACAGATTTTAAAAAATATACACCATAGTTAATTTTATGAATCCACACTAGAAGGAAATAATCATGTTGAGTAAGTCTGTTCAATTGAAGTCAACAATTTTAGAGAACCAACATTTTGAAAAAGCACAGTCGTCCTGATCCTGCTGCTCCATGGATAACACTTTGATCATGTTAGAATTGTTTGTTACCATCAAAATGAGAATGAGAAAGACAATTTTCTTTAAGAAGGTCATCTTCAACTTTTATCTTTTTGCCCTTGCTTACCTTACCCTAGTGGTAATGTGTTATGTAATTGGTTAGCATCTCAGTATTTCTTCATCTAAACTTTCTAGTATATTCATTCATTCAGTAAATACTTAGTAAACATCTAATTTGTGCCTGGCATATTTAGTTAAAAAATGGAGATAAACAGTAAGACAGGCATATCTCCTCCCCTTCTCTTGGGGACATACACAAAAGCATTCAAACAAACAAATTGGAATATATCATATGAAAAATATAAGCAAAAAGATTGGCAAGATCAGAGAACAAACTATGATAGGCATTGTGATCTCTGAAGAAATGCTACTTATGCTGAGACCTCTGGAAAGATAAGCAACTAGATCTGTTTGCGGGGGGGAAGAACATTTTTTAGCAGTGGCAACTGAATGTACACAGGCCGGGAGGCAAAAGAAAAATGACTATTTTTTTTAACAACTGAAAGTATACCAGTCTATTAGTAACCTAAGGATGGAAAGTGAGGAAAAACAAGAAAGAAATGAAAAAGAATCCATAGATTTCTGGTTTGTAAATGAACGGTAGCATTGTGTAATGAAATGGGGAGCAGTTGTATGTTCAGGGTTGGGAGAATGCTTTGCTGTCTTTTGAGAGAATTTAGGCACCAAAAAGATTCAAGGTGATTAAATTATTATCGTGATAAACTAAGAATCCACAGAGAAACTTTACTGGTGAGAAATTTAGATTATTCCTCAATATTATTCCAAATTTAGGAAAACAAAGTATTTTAAATAGTAACTAGTATTACCAAGGATTAAGAGGAAAGCTATCTATTTTGGGTGTTTAAAGGGATATTGTCATCTATAAAGATTAATGCTAAAAAGTAAAGTTAAAAAGGATTAAAATTCTAAGCCGGGCGTGGTGGCTCACGCCTGTAATCCCAGCACTCGGGAGGCTGAGACAGGCGGATCGTTGTGAGTTGGAGACCAGCCTGGGCTACAAAGTGAGCTCAAGGCCAGCCTGAATGGCATAGTGAGACCCTGTCTCAAAAACAGGGCTGGGGATCTAGCTCAGCGGTCTAAGTGCCTGCCCGGCAAGCGCAAGGTCATGAGTTCAATCCCCGGTGCACAAAAAAAAAAAAAAAAAAAAAAAGGATTAAAATTCTAGCCAAGTAAAAAAGGCAAATTGTCTATACATAACCATAAAAAAATTGATGATGAGGGAGGTCACCAGAGAGTATAGAAATACAGAATATGTACATCAATTGATTATAATGAGCATATAATATCTTAATATCGTGTGAAAATATATGTTGATATTCTTAGGGGAGACTAAAGGGACAATGACAGAATTGAAAGAAAGCAGTTTCCGATTTTAGGGGATATGAAACCTAAAGACCTTAGCAAATTCCTTGAAAATAAAATTTAAATGCCTGAAGTAGTTTTGAAAATCTGGGTTTAGATGGCTAATGCATTAGAATTTCAATATTAACTCACTGAAATGAAAGTCAATCTTGCTTCTATTTTTAATGTGATATTTTCCAGTCCTACAAAGGACTATGTGGAGGACATAAGTAATTTCTGTCCTTAAGGAAGGAAATTAAAGGCATTCTTCAAATTAATAAAAGTATAGACTTTATGAATAGTGTTCAACTTGACTTTCATAGTTTTGGAAGAACTAGGCCATTTCTGTTTTGTTCACCAGTTTGTCTGCTGAACTTAGTACAGTACCAGCCAACTAAACACTTAATACTTATTGAATGAATGAATAAACAAACAAATAGGAGTTTTGAATTTGGGTTACCTGAAAAATAGGTAATTTACAAAGCAGTTCATTTGTGGTGCTCTAGAAGAGTTCTCTTCCTATTCCTTAGTATATTTAAGTATGTATGGTAACAGGCTATATCTGAATAGGATTAGTGCTTATCAGAAATAGGTGGCATATTTTTGAGATTATATTTTTCCAGGGACTACAGAATACACTGATGTTATTTTAAAATAAATACAAATTATTTTTAGACTTTGTATGGGTTTTAATTCTTTTGATCAATTTCTTGTTTAAGGTTAATAATCATGGTTGACTATATTGTGCTCAAATTTCAAATAGTAAAATGATTGCATTCATAATACTTTTAGCAACAAATAAATACTGATTATTCAAAGACACTTTATGGGATCTCACAGTAGATTTTTTAATTGGACATATTGCTGTAAGTCCAGCAAATGTACTTATTTCTCTAGTCACATGTGAAAAATGAGACTGGTCCTATCTGGTCCAAAAGTCTTTTTTTATTATTATTAATCTCATGTATTACTCATTTTTGTATTTACTCCTTCATTACATATATACATTTTATGTTTCTTAATTATGTGTGTGATCTTTTTTCTGAAGCTTTTGATTAAAATAAGCTTTATGCTACAATATGAATTGTCTTGAGTTCCCCTTTTTTTCATGATTCTGCAATTCAGTAATTTCTCATTTATTTCTATGACCTTTGTTTTATGTAGACACATTTTATTGGTCTCAATTTTACCTCCAGCTAAATTTTCAAGGTTAATGATACTATTTAACACCAACTCATAGGGTAGACACTCATTGATCATGTAGAATTAGGAAGTAACCAACAATAAGCCTAAAGAAGCAACATCAAATTTATTCTAGAAACATTAGGGAGAATATTTATTGAAACCAAAACAGATTGAGCAGAGATGCATTAGAATAACTATGATGTACATTATTACTATAAAGCAAAATGTAATTCTCAAGGGTTGAGCTATTTTTCATAGTATGTATAAGGAAACACTTTATGGCCTTTTAGCCAGAGGATTTTATATAAAAATGTTAATATAGGAATAGTATAACATTTATGTTTTTTTTTTTTTGTGGCACCAGGGATTGAACTCATGACCTTGTGCTTGCCAGGCAGGTGCTTAGGCTGCTGAGCTAGATCCCCAGCCCTAGTATAACGTTTATGAACTTGGAGGCAGTATGATATAATGGGCTTGGGACTTTGGGATCAGATGCTTTGAATCCTGGTCTTACTAACTTTGCAACTATAGTTAAGTTACTTGACCTCTCTGGTCCTTAACTTCCTGTTTTACAAAATGGGAATAATACAACTTTCTGACAAGAATTTTGACTGCAGTGAATGAAGGTAAATACACAGAATGCTTAGTGAAAGTTTGGGCACATATATGTATTCCCCCTAAGATGAGCATTTTCTGCTGCTAGTATAGAAAGGGGTATCTGAATAAAGTTTCTTCATTATTTGCTTGATCTCTGTACCCACTGATTTCTGTATTGTCTCAACCTAAGTGATCCACAATATCCCGACTACAGGGTGTCGGGCCCATTAATTTACTGTTTTTTCATGTGCGCAAGTTCTTTCTTCGCTAGTCTTGCCTGCACATATGACAGTGTTTTAAGCGTGGATTTCAATTTTTTTCTGTAATGATAAGCAGAAAGGTCAATTTGTTTTGAATGTCCTAGGTGGCTGCAAGATAAAATTATGTGGGTAGAACAGGGGCAAACATGTTTAACAGGACCTAGAAATGCTTCTAGCAGAGAAGCTACAATTTTCTGTTTTACTATTTTCATGTAAGATATTGATTGAATAAAATAGAATCTATATTACAAAGCATTTTGAAAAATGGAAAGTATGTTTGAGCAGTCATTCCTTAGTTTTCCTTTGCCTTAGGAATCACTTTGCTTTCCCTTTGGTCTTCAGTTTGTAGAATTTACGTAATTTGAGAGAGGATGGAGTGAGGAGGAATTCCAATCTGTTTGATTACACGAATCTTTCAGAGAATAAATGATAACAAAAGCACAAGGGTCCTATGCAAAGAGCATTGTTGGTGGAAAAATTCCTTTTCTTCTAAGCTCTTAACATTGAACTCTACCCACACAGGGCTACATTTTGAGTCATTATTGGAAATTTTCTATCTATAAAATAACAAATACAGATATCTTGCCTCTGATGACATTCCTTACATCTGTCTTTATTGAGATCTTTTGATTAGACCCTTCCTTTTTTCATTATTTCCTCTCCACTTTGTAGACTGTGGCCCATTCATTTACTTTCTTTTCATATCCACAAGTGCTTTCTCCGCTAGTCTTGCCTGCACATATGAACAAGATACCTGTCCCTGGATGAGTCTTAACAACTTCACTTTGCAATCAGACATTATTGAAGAAAACAACACACTGGGTTGATTACATGGTTATCCATGATTTCCTGAGCTCTAAAGTACCATTTCTTCTAATCATATTAGTGACTTCTTTCTCCTTCATTTTCAATATTGGCCTCTTTGGCCTCTTATCATCAATATTTAAAGATGTTCAAATAAATCTAACATCTGGTGAAAGTAACAAGTCACCTCAATCATACCTCAGTCATACTTTTGAATAAATAAATTGTGTTTATTTGTATGGTCTTTAGCCCACTCAGGTACAGTTCTGCTTATGTAACCAAAACCACTTTTGTAAATTTGTTTCATTTCTCTAACAGCTTTTTCATTTCCTTATGATAGTGTTGGATCACTAATTGTATATTCACACCATTTTACTCCTTTCTAGCAATCAGTGCTTCTTTCACTTCCTCTAATATATTTAGTTTTCTTTTGTCTCTCTTGGTTTCTTTAGATTCTGTTTCCTCTACCTACAAAACACTCTCCTCCGTCTTCAGTTTCCATTCAGTTTTCAAATGTCACATCCTGGAGGAAGTTTTCCC
>RJWT010055774.1:0-10115 GCA_004365215.1 Cuniculus paca
ATATTGTTCATTCAAGGTTTCCCTCATTTTCCTATGCTCCCCTATTTTTTTAATCTATGTCTTCTTTGGAGGTGCTTAGCAAATCTTTTATTATGTTTTCCATTTTTTGTTTTACCTAAGATAGTATTTATCCTATAATTTCTTTTATAGCCTCATGAAGTTGTTTTTTTGCTTCAGTTGCCATCACTTCAGAAACTGCAGATGTGTGACTCCTGATCTCTTCCATGTTTACATCTCCTGGACTTGCTCTGCTTGGGTTGGAGGCCAGAGTCTGACTTTTCCTTCTTCATCTTGACATTTTCCTGGGTTCTTCCAGACAAGTGGGCAGTGGGGGTCCCAGGCACTTCTCATGTTGGCTACAATTTCTCCAAAGTGTGACTATTTCGTTCTCCTGGCCAGTGCTGGCTATGGGTTTCTGATGATGGTCATTAGGTGTGCTAGTGCAGGGCTGGCTGCTGCTTTTTCCAGCCCACACTGGCTAGTGGTGGCAGGAGGCCTACCTGATGGTGGCCGGAGAGTGCATGGGGGCAGGCTGGCTGCTGCCTCCAAGACCTGAGCTGGTTATTGGTCTCAATGGAATTTTTAATCCCCTAATTATCTGTTTGAATCAGTTTCATAGGTTCCATATCTTTCCTATGTCAGGCACTCATGGTTTCTGTCATTTTCCTAAGCTCCTCTATTTTTTTTTTTGCACCAAGGATTGAACTCATGTCCTCGCACTTGCCAGGTGGGCACTTAAGCCACTGAGCTAAATCCCCAGCCCAGCTCCTCTATTTTTTAAATCTGTATGTCCTTTAGAGTCACTAACAATGTCTTTCATTATGGTCACTATCTCTGTAGTTATCTGAGAAATTATTTCTCTTTAACTTTTTCTAGAGCCTCATTCATCTGCTTTTTTACTTCCACTGTTACCACTTCAGAGAGTCCAAGTGGGTGGCTTTTGAATCATTTCATTTCCCCCTCATGTTCTCTTTGGTGAGCTGGAAGTCTGGTGTTGAATCCTCCTTAAGGGTCTTCTCATTTTCTTTTCTTTTCTTTCTTTCTTTCTTTCTTTTTTTTTTTGGTTTAATTCCTGGGTTTATGCTTGTAGATTCCTTATGGCAAGTAGTTTCACTGCTAATTTTGAGAACTCTTATGAAATGTCTACTTCTCAGTAATGTCTTCCAGGTATAGCTGGCTTTTGGGTTCTGAGTCTGTTGCAAGATCCTACCTCTTCAATTTATTGGGGGTGAAGAGTTACTGCCTATGTGGCCTAGCCCCTGATTCTTTGGCACTGACCTATAGTATTGTTTATGACCCTTAGATAATATAATTCTTGGCATATGAGGAAGAACTGATTAGAACAAATATGTCACTTGTCTAAAGTAATACAATCAGTAATAAAAATAGCATCAAACACAACTTGGGAGATGACAAACTGAGGTAACTATTAATTTGCCACCTTAACCAAAAAATTGTATATAGTGAATGTGACTTCTGTATAGTGATTTCACCCTCAGGGAAGAGAAAATCTTTTTTTGTTTTTGGAACTAGGAATTGAACTCAGGACCTTCTGCTTGCCAGGCAGGCACGTACACTGCTGAGCTATGCCCCCAGCTGGAGAAGAAACTTTTAAAGGGGTTAGGAGGAAAACAGAGACATAGAAGAAGATGAAGTGATTAGAAGTAAGGCTGGAGGGCAAAGGAAGATTATGTGAATTTTGGGCAACTGGTGAAGCAGACAAGAGGGAAAGAGAAATAAAAACAAGAACAAAGCAAAAACAACAAAAAACTAAACACAATGTTCACACATCGAAGAACAAGAACAAAGAATCGAAAAAAGAAAAGAAGAAATTGTCCATTTCAGGGAATATCTCTGCTGTCACTGATAGTGTGGGCAAAGTCCAGATCCATGCTGAGTAATCCCAGCAAGCCAGCTGTAGATTATGAAGGGGTAATGGATAATCCCAGCAAGACTGCACCTTTAGTGCCACTGAAGATCGGGCTGGTTTCTGGCTATGAGGCTAGAAACTTACATGTTCAGCCTCCAACACCCCATTTGCCTCCTGCCAATTTGAACTTGGCTCCCTGCCAACTTCAGTTTCCCTCCTTGATCTCCTACTGACTTAAACTCAGTACCACCTCACTCTGGCATTCAGAGCAGCTAGATGGAGCCAGCCCACAGCTGCTCTGAGTTCTGAGCTCAGTTGGCCCCTCTCCAAGATGGCTACTGGCTAATCACCCTCTCCTGGGTCTGAACCCACATAATGAACCAGCCACTGCAGCCCACTGTGTCCACTGCTCTGTTCCATTGGTGCATTTCTCCATGGAAGCCACTGGGGTTGCCAGTAGTCACCGTACATCTGCAGGTTCAGGCCACCCCTCTCATAAAGTGATCATGTGTAGGGAGAAAGCCCCCACTTGCTACCTTCTTCTTCTACATTGAAGTCTCTCTCTTTGTTCTCCCTGTGGGCTTAAATTTTCACTTGGCGGTTCCCTTGCTGGGTCCCAGGGACTCACTTCTGTCCTTCTCTTCTTTGCATTACTATATTTCAGCATCTGGACACCAAATCTCAGAGATGCTATTTCTCTGCTGTTCACCTCTCTTCCATCTTCCCAGAAGTCTCCTGAGTACATTGCTTACAGAGGTTTCAGCCCATGCTTGGCAGGCTCCAAAGCAGAAACATCATGGTGGAAGGATACGGCAGGTGAAAGCTTCTTGATTCATGATACCCAGGAAGCAGAGAGCAGGGCAACAGCCTTGCCTGTGTATGGTTTTAGTCCCTTTATCAAAGATCAGATGACCGAATGTGACTGAAGTTGTTTCCACGCTTTTTCACTCCATTCCATTGTTCTATGTGTTGAGTTTGGTGCTACTCTCATGCAGCTTTGTTTTCATTGCCAGAGTTTCATTGTTTAACCTGACATTTGGGATTGTAATGCCTCCCACTTTGCTCTTTTTGCTCTGGATTGTTTTGGCTATTCTGGCTTCTTCTGGTTTCACATAAATTTTAAGATTGTTTTTCTAGTTCTTTAAAGAATGTGGATGGCATTTTTTTTGAAGAACTGCCTTAAATACACATATTGTTTTTGGTAATATGGCCATTTTGGTTAGCAGTTCCGCCTATCTTTCCATGTACTAACGTTTGTCTCTTTATTCAGAATACTATAGTTTTCACTTTAAAGACCTTTTCTCTCCTGGATTATATTGATTACCAGGTTTGAATTTTTATGGTACCAAAACTGGGATTGCTTTTCTGATTTCTTTTTCCTTGGGTTTATTATTGGTGTATATAAATGCTCTTTAAATGAATCTGAAAAAAATTAATTAATTACTAAAATAAAATAAAATGCTTGGGCAACCCACTCAGGACTCCTTCTGTCTCTCTCAGACAGAAGTTTTCTTTCTCTCAATAAATATATTCTGCTCTTAACCTCCATTGTTCCTAAAATTCATTCTTTGATTTAAGAGAACACAAACTCCTACCAGACATATAGTAGATTGGGAGTTTCATTCCCCTATATCACTACTGCACCCTGCTCTCCCATAACCATTAGTACCTCATAGCACTTGATGGATCTATTTGTATACTCTTGTGCATCCTACCTCCCTGCAGGCCGCAAACCAAGCCCACTTTATTTTTCAGTTTCTATAGCGAGTCTTTTGGGCAACATGTGCTCTTATCTTTGCGCATTAAACAGATGGGCCTTTGACTTGAGGATTAGCATTCAGGCAGTATTAAGAATTTCTTTTCAAGCCATGTATGCGTGGGGCTGAGGGTAGTGGCTCAGGCCTGCATTCTCTGCTTCTGAGACTGGGAGGTCAGGCAGGAGGACTGCGAGTTATCTGAGCCTAGGCACTTTTGGGGATCCTGTCTTGAAGTAAAATGGACAGGGATGTGACTCAGTGGTACAGCACTTGCCCAGCAGCATGAGGCCCTGGGTTTGATTTTCACAACACAAAAACAGAAAAAACCACATGTACGCGGGAGTGACCAAGGATTCTGTCCACTTCACACTGTCTCTCCTTGTGCCTTCTTTCTCCCCTGGGCCTCACCTATGTTGCACTCCCAGAGTACCTGCAGCCCCACATGAAGCTGGAGCCCTGGCCCCAGGTGACAGGAGCAGGGCAGGAAGTCTTCTCCACATGTTACCTGCCCTCCCCTTGCCAGCACCCAGCTTCTGACCAGTGGTCGCCATCTTGAGTCCTGGCGGGGGCAGGCAGCGGGAACCAGAGGAGCTGCTGCCCGCACTGAAGATGGCAGTTCTCAGTGGGCGTTACTAGTGGCCTAGGCCTCAGGCAGCCCACGTCAGCAACCTAGGAACCCATGGGAGGAACCAGCTATGGAGGAGGGAAGGGGAGGGCAGGGGAGGGGAGGGGAGGGGGCAGACCAGTTTGTTTTGGTAGGGTTGTCAGGAATTATTGATTCAGACTTTCTCTCCAAATGTGAAAATAAATGCAAGATTTTGGGGATTGACACTGAAAGGCCCATCCTGCAGTTGGACAGCTACCTATTTGCTAGGGAGTATGAAGATACTCTTGGAACCTGTGTTATATTTGAAGAAAATGTTAAACATGTGGACACAGAAGGCAACAATAAAACAGTGCTAAAATATAAATGCCACACAATGAAGAAACTCAGCATGACCAGAACTCTCCTGACAGAGAAGAAAGATGGAGAAGAAAGCACAGGAGGAGTATAATGGCTGCAGATGAAGGATAATGATTTCACCTACAGACCCAACATGATTTGTAGCTTTGCAAATGAAAATGAAGATGAAGTTGTAGCTCCAGCCTCAAAAAAACGTTTGAGGGTGAAAGAGCAAGAAACTAATGTGAAAGATAGCTCAAACCTCATCTGTGACCAGAAGAAAACACCGGAAGCAGAGGGTTCTGGTCCTCCTGTTGGCCTCTCCTCTGAGATGGAAGGTCTCTTTCTGTAGGCCATGCTGGGTTGAACTGGCAGTGTTGTCCAGGCTAGCCTTGACTTCATAATGCTCCTACCTCAACCTCCTGAGTACAATTAAACTTTTAAAACAGGAATGGTGGCCCACACCTGTAACCCCAGCTGCATGGAAGGCTGAAGCAGGAGTTCAAGATTACCTGGGCAACTTGGTGAGATGCTGTCTCCAAACAAGGGGATGGGCTGGGGATGTAGCTCAGTGGTAGAGCACTCCTGGGTTTGCTCCCCACTGTCACAAAACATTAAAGTTTATATGACTTTTAAAAAAATAAAATAAAATGCTTATTAAGTCTAAAAATTAATAAATAAAATTTAGCCCAAAGAGAGAGTGGGTCATGAGCAAAAATAAATAAATAAATAAATAAATAAATAAATAAATAAATGCTATTTGTTTTTGTGTATTGCTTTTGTGTCCTTCCACTTTGATGAATTTTTATTAGCTCTAAGATAATTTTAATTCTTTCTTCCTTATTCATAGACCATATATGGTCATGACATATGATCTTTTTAATGATTTGCATTCTGTTTGCTAGTATCTTATTGAAGATTTTTGCATCAAGTTTGGACAAGGATATTGGTTGGTCAAGGTGGTTTTTCTGTGTTGTGTCTTTGTCTAGATTTTCAGGGTAATGCTGGCTTCAGGAGTGAGTTGGCAGTGTTTCTTCCCTTTCAGTTTCATGGAAGAGTGTAGGAGTATGGGCCTTAGTTCTTCTCTGAAATTCTGATTTAATTCAGTGTTGAATCTCTCAGGCTCTGGACTTTGTTATCATTGGTCAAATATTTATTACTGCATCAATTTTTTTGCCTGTTACTGGTCTCCTCAGGATTTTTATATTTTCTTGGGTCTTTTTTGATAAGTAATATGTGTGTAGGTTATATACTTTACTTCCAGGTTCTCCAGTGTAGGGCAATATAAGTTTTCAAAATAGAATTTTTTCATAATTTACTTTATTTCAGTTGTGTCTGCTGTGACTTCATTTTTTTTTTTCTAATCACTTTGGTGTGGGTCTCTTCCTCCCCTTTTTGGGTAAGTTTGGCAACTTCCAACCCATTCATTCATTGATTGTATTTTTGTATTCTTAATTTCATTGATTTTCACTTGGATCTTTACATATACTTCCTCCAACAGGTTTTGGATATGGATTGTTCTTGTTTTTCTAGTACCTTTCTAGTTATTAGGTGACTTATTTGGGATCACTCGATTTTTCTCAGCACTCAGAAGTATGAACTTCTTTCTCAGAACTACTTTCATTGTGTTTCAGAGGTTTTGATATGTTGCACTTACATTGTTATATGGTTCTGGAAATTTTTAAACTTCTTCCATGATTTCTTTTCTGACCCTTTGATTGTTACTTTTCAAGAATGCATTATTTAATCTCTATGTGATTGTTTAGTTTTTATGGTTTCTTTTGCTATTCATTACTTTCATCCAATTATGATCTGATAAAATGCAAGGGATTATTCCAATTCTTTTTATCTATTCAGACGTGCTGTACAGGCTCAGACACTATTTGGAAGGAAGCTCTGTGGGTGTTAAGTATAATGTGTATTCTGCTGTTGGATAAAATATTCTGCTGCTATCTGTTAAATCCAGTTGTTCATTCACATAGTTTAACTGACTTTTTCGACATTTTGTCTGGTTGATTTGTCTACTTGTGAGTGAGGATTTTGAAGCCCCCACTATGATTGTAATAGTCTCTATCTATCCTTGCATGTCAAGTAGTTTTTGTTTTATGAAATTGTGTCATGAGCATTCAGTACATTAATACCTACAACTATTATCTGTCTCTGTGAATTGACCCTGTTAACAATATGTATGGATCTTGTTTCTTTTTAATGCAATGACCTTTTGTTTCACTTTGCTTTGTCTTTGTTTTGTGTTGTGTTGAGACAGGGTCTTGCTATGTAGTTCAGGTTAGCTTTGAACTTACTATGTAACCCAGGTCGACCTTGAACTTGGAGCAATTGTCCTGCCTTGGCCTCCTGAGTGTTGAGATCACAGGCTGTGCTACCACTTCTGGCTCTGTCATAACCTCCTTCAGCCTTTGTGACCACTTTTGGTTTGAAGTCCACTCGGTCAGGGGTTGGAGTAACTACTCCTACTAGTTTGGGGCTCTGGCTGCAGAAAATACAGTTTTCCATATTTCAGCATCTGTGGTTGCAGTGCGCTTCTTGTAGTCATCGTGGTGGTGGGTTTTGGTTTTCATTCAAACTTGTGATCTTTATCTTGCCCTTGTGCTTCTTAAGGGATGATGGTGTCCACTTTCTGCTTTGGTCTGGTCTCATATCTTCCCCTCTTCCCAGGACTGAGGGTGGGAATGAAATGTGGTTTTTAGAGGGCCAAGTCTGGGAGAAAGTCCAGGCCATACAAAGGAACTGGCCTCTCTCACCTTGTCCCTTATTCCTCATTTACACCTGTGACCAGCTTGTTTCTGAATCCTGGTCTTCTTTTCTGTGCCCTGCACCTCCCCACAGGTCAGCTATTCATCCACACTGCCCAGCCTCAGTGACAAGACCCAGTTCCCATCCTTTCTGCGCACCCGAGTCAGTGACCTCACATCCTCTTATGCCGTGACCCAGCTGGTGCTGCATTTGGGATGGTCCTGGGTGGGCATTCTGGTCCAGGACGATGACTTTGGGCAGCAGGCTGGCATTCTGGCTGCCCAGGAGCTGGACCAGGCCGGTGTTTGCATCGAGTTCCACCTGCACGTCCCTTCCCTTCAGTCTCCTGAGAAGATCAATGCCATTGTGCAGAAGATGGAGAAGAGCACAGCCACAGGAGTCCTGGTCTTCCTGAGTAATGCCAATATTCAACTCGTCTTGCAGAGGCTGGAGGGCATCCGTGTCCTCGGCCAGGTTTGGGTCAGTGAGAGCCTTGTGCACACAGCAATTGCCCTGGCCACACCAGGTGCCTCTTGGGTTCTGCAGGGTGCATTTGGTCTTAAGCTACACATTAGCCATGCACATGGGTTCTCAGAGTTCTTCGCTCACCTGCACCCCAGCCAGACGCCAGAGGACATGTTCCTAAGCAGGTTTTGGGAAGCCACCTTTGGGTGCAGGTGGCCACATGGTAATGACACTGCGGCAACTGATGTGCAGCCCTGCTCAGGTAATGAGAGTTTGAGAGACCACAAGTACCCTTTCCAAGATGTAAGTAGAGTGGACGCCGCATACCCAGCCGTCTACAGCATTGCCCATGCCCTGCAGGACCTGGTGCTCCATGGGCCCGGGGACAAGGCTCGTGGAGATCCCCTACACTTCCAGCCCTGGCAGGTGAGCAAGGTTGCAGGGAAGGGAGGAGAGCCAACATTCTCAGTGCAACTGTGCCCAGAAATGGCACCCATCAGGCAGACACCTGGGGCTGAACCCAGAGGTGTCTGGACCAGGAGTCCCAAAGCCGTGCTAGACTCTGTTCCTAAAGTATGGTTCCATTTAGCACATCCTGGATGCCTCCTGACATTCAAATTTCAGATCTACTGTGGGCAGTTTTTGGTGTGGTCCCAAATTTGAGATTTAGTGACCAGTAACTGATTTGTAACAAATGCATGATCCATATTTAAATATCACATAGCTTCTAGTGTGTGTCTCTTATGTGCATGAGATATGCTGTTACTAACAACTCTTCCTTACAGCCCTGTGGATTAGCCCAGGAATGCACTCCCAAGGCTCTAGGCCCACAACTCATTTTTTGTTTTATTTGACATAGGGTCTGACTAAGTCTCTAAGCTGTCCAGGCCTTCTTATCCTCTTGGCTGTGTCAAGGTTAACTCCTCACCATTGCCCCTCTGGAGGTGTTGTCTGGCCCACCTTGACCTCGGGGCTATGGAGGATGATCCCCTGATAAACCTGCACTCTCCCGAAATCTTTCACAATCTGAGGCCTCTCCACCACAGATAACCATGTCCCCGTCCCTGACCTCATGGTTCTCATGCTCCTGTCCACTCAGAGCTTTCCAAGCCAGTGTGCCCAGAGGGATGCTTCACTAGGCCTTTGTAGCCCTCTTGAGAGGAAGGCCCACAAGTGAGGTCTTCTATGAGTTCTTTCTACAGAACTCAGAGGCTGGGTGTCTATCTGACATTGAAAGAAGGCTACTGGCCTGAAGAAAGCAGCATAAGTGTCTATAAGGCTAGGGGTTTTATTTTTATTTTTTGAAAAAGAAGAAGCAAGCTTCTCTTTATTCACAGATGATATGGAATACAGCTCTAAAGTGCTATTATATCTACAGACAAATTTCTAGAATGAACAAGTTGAATTTAGTAAAGATGGTTGGATACAAGATAAATAGGAAAATTAATTTTTTATATATTAGGAACAATCAATTAAGGAATTAAAATTACTACTTATACTAGCACAGGATAACTTCGAATATCCAGAGAAAAGTTATTCAAAGACATGCAAGAGGAGCTCCAGTGGTGCAATTGGTTAGCAAGCGGTACTCATACAAAGACATGCAAGACTTCTATAATTACGAACTACAAAATATTGAAAAGAGACATTTTAAAAGACCTAACTAAACAGAGACATACAACAGCAACATTTCAGAGATTGGAAGACTCAATATTGCTATGATGTCATTTCCCTCAGACTGATCCATGGATTGTATGCAATTTCATAAAATGTCAGCAGGTTTTTTTTAATAGTATCTTTTTAAAAATTAATTTTATTGGTTATATATATATATATATATATATATATATACACAGATGGAATGCATCATAGGGAATTTGTATCTGTACCTAATATATCTTGATTATATTTTTCCCAATTCCCTCCCCTCCTTTCAGTCCCCCTCCTCTCCTTTATTTATAAAATCTTTGCTTCCAATTTCTTCCATTTTCTTTTTTCTTTTCCCTTTCTTCTTTTCTCCTTTCCCCCTCCCTAGTTCCCCTTCCCATTTGGACATTTCCTTCCCGTTTCCCGGTATCTATTATACATTTTGGTCCTTACTTACACTTTTGTTTTCTCATGCCAGAAAAACAGTGCAACACGTGAACAGGTGTGTCCAATTTATTTACCTTAAGGGAATGATCTCAAGGTGCATTCATTTACCTAGAAATGTCTCAAGTTTACCCTTCTCGGTGGCTGAGTAGTACTCCATTGTATTTTTTTAAAACCCACATTTTCTATATCCATTCATCAACTGGTGAGCACATGGACTTCTCCAAGATTTAGC
>RJWT010055775.1:0-10116 GCA_004365215.1 Cuniculus paca
GTAATATTTTTATGAGCCTGCCCTTCTATTGGACAGCACTTGGCCACAGCCTTCACCATGTTTTTGATCTTAGCTTGTAAAGATACTAATGAAAGAGGACTTTCACACCTGCTTACAGAAAGTGGCAAGAACAATGGGCTAAGCGTATTAGAAGCAAGTGGGAGCATTCCTAGGGGGATTAAATGTATTACATCTCTTACTATAATATTTTTTAAAAATTTTTTTATCTTTTTGAGACAGGTTTCACTATGCAGTTCAGACTGACCTTGAACTCACTTTGTGGCCCAAGCTGGCCTCCAACTGGAAGCAGTCCTCCTGCCTCAGCCTCCTCAGTGCTGGGATTACAGGTGTGCATCACCACATCTGGCTTTTAAATATTGATTCCTTTGTTACCGGCTCTCGAGGGCTGAATCCCTCTTCTAGAGGTGGTTTCTAGGTTCCTGCTTTCTTGAACAAAGAAATGGTCAAGACAAACATAAAAGATAGTGAGGTTTTACATTTATTAACAGTTAGAGAGAAAAGAACAGCCAGGCGTGGTGGCACACTCCTGTAATCCCAGCACTCAGGAGGCTGAGCAGGAGGGTCATTGCAAGTTCAAGTCCAGCCTGGGCTACAAAGTGAGCTCAAGCCCAGCCTGAACTGCATAGCAAGACCCTGTCTCAAAAAGAAAAAAAAAGAAGAAGAAGAAGAAGAAGAAGAAAAAGAAAAAAGAAAAGAAACATGTTCTACATAGTGAGTTCAGACCAACTAAAGGTAAGAAAATAGATGCATCCTGGAAACCACAGGTGAAGCACTGAAAGAGTTACCATCAGCCCCCAGCTTGACAGTTTCCCACATTTTCTATCTCCCACTCCTCAGACTGAGGTCAGATCTAGGCCATCCTATCAAAAAGCTGCTCGAGTTCCTGCAGGGAGATTTGAAGACAGTGCTCTCTAACTGGCTCCTGGGGCAGGGTGTTGGGAACTGTTCTGCAGATGTGTCTTGAAACTATGATTGACAGGTCACACCCACTTTCCCAGCCAGTTTGCCATGCCCTAATCTCCTGCCTCACAGTTACTGTATATTTCGATCACACCTAGTATATGGTCACTGTGTGTTTACTGTGACATATAGGGGAAATTCATAGGTAGCAGCATCACTGATAGTCATACGATGGACTCCTTTCCTTTTCTAGAATGTATGAAAAAAAAGTTTTCAGAGTTGAAAGCATTAAGTTTTACATAAAAAGTGTTTAAAGTATTTAAGTTCTATAAATAAACTCTAAAAATATTATGTAGGGTTTTGAAAGACATCTGCAGTGTTTGAAAAGGGGATGGTTTTAAAAAGGGATTTCTTCTCCTGCCTTTGTGTGTGTTTGGACTTTTAAATTAAATGACATCCGCTGTGTGTAGGAGTTAACTAAAGCTGTCAAGATTTTTTCCTCCTAATAACAACTCTTGTGCCATTGACTACCAAGAAAAACAATAAGCCTTTTTTTAAGTTAAAAAAAAAACAGTATTTATTTTTGTCACTGAAAGAACAATGATCCATGTTCCTAAGTTATTTAAAGTATTTTTATGAATTCTAAGAATGAGGCATTTTGAGATTCCATGGCACAAAGTGAAAACACTTTATTAATAGGTCCCTCACCCAGAATGCCTTGCTTGCTGGACTTGGGCCTTTAATAGCAATAGACATAATTTCATGATAATATATTTGTGCCACTCACTATTGGAAATATTTTAAACACCTCAGTTATTGACTTCTCACAACATCTGCACCTTATAGCTTGTAAACTGTCTTAGTCCGTGTTCTGCTGCTATAACAGAATACAAAGACAGGTAAGTTATACACAACAGAAGTTTATTTGGCTCATGATTCCAAAGACTGAGAAAGCCTAAAGAGATCAGTGGCATCTGGTGAGGGCCTTGATGCTCATGGCTAGAGGCAGAAGGGCACATCAGCACCACGACAGAGACAGGCTGCCTGTGAATCTCACTGTCTTCAGAAGGAACCTACCGTTGAGATGACAGCATTAACCAATTCATAGAGGTGGGACCCTTACTGCTGTAATGGTGATTAAATTCAAAATTTCAATATGAATTTTGGAGGGGGCATTCAAGCCATAGCATAAATGGAGGCCCAGGAGGGTTCAGCCCTTTGCCTGAGGTCACACAGCCTCAATTTGAACCTGGGCCATCAGTCAGCCTGCACTGACCATAGGTTTCACCTCATGCAGCAAGGCATTTAGGGTCTGTCTTGTTTCTCCAAAAACACATACACTGGGAAATGAAAAGAACTGTGTACTGTGTATGTGTTTTGCTTTAAGCTTTTGGATAATGATCACTGGACTTTCTTTTGGAATTTGTCCCAAACTGTTGTGGTTTCTGCTCATTTACTGTTCATAAAGCAAACCTTGAGGACAAGTCAATAAAAACGAAGAGAATGTTGTCAGTAAAATACTTTATGATGGTCTTCTTATCTTGCAGTTCCTTTAAAATAGGTTTCAGCAGACTGATTTTTTAATTGTGGCAAAGTATTTAGTGCCACTGAACTATTCCCTTAAAAGTGGTTAAAATGGTAAGATTCATGTTATGTGTATTTCATCACAATAAAAATGAATTTATGGGGACTGCTTGGCAGAGTGCAGTGTTAGGGTGAGATTTTCTCCAAGGTGTTCACAGTCTGCCTTGATCTTGCACTTACCCAAAGCCTTAGCAATCAATGGAGCCCTTTAGAAAAAGCCAAGAGGGTAAAGAAGGGTCTTCCTTCCTATAAGCAGTGGCTCAGATCCCCTTAGTGACTTCGAGATCCTCTCCGGTTTTACTGTGTGGACATTTCAAGTGTGGATAAAAATGCCAGGAAGTCGTGGCTCTCTGCATTTGAGAGAGAGAAAGAAAAGGGCAGTGTGTATTGATGAAGAAAGAGAACCCTGGACCATAGTTTTAATTTTGATGAATCTGGTGTCATCTAGCATTGAATGTCCTGGAGGACTTTTCCCTAGAGGGTCAGACAGGAAAGGTGTGTAAGGTGGAGCGTGGCAGTGGCGGTGCCCCAAGGGGCCCAGGAGGGGTCAGCCAGGCTCAGGTTCACCCTGGCATTGTTCCTGACCCTGAAGATCCTGCCTCCAAAGCCCCGTGAGTCCTCAGTGGTCGGCCCCAATCCTGGTTTTCCCATTAGTCCTGGTTTTCGTTTCATTTTGTTTGGTTTGAGGGTGTGATTTTTAGGACTGTACAAACACTATTCTAGAAGAAATGCCTGTCTCACACTTGGGACGGGAGATGCCATTGACAATTCTCACAGAAAAAGGGAAAGGGCAAAGTCTTGAGATCAGCAGGAGCCTGAGCTGTACCTCTGGATCCAAGGAAACTCACGAAACAGAAAGGGGGATTCAGCGGAGGAAACAGATCATGGAAAGAGAATTCCAGGCCATCCCACCCCACACACAGACATTTTGCAGGTGCTAAGCCGGGTCACCCTGCCATGGGGACTTCCTCATCGGGGCACACGCTGCTGTACAGAAGCATCATGAAGGGCAGAATACACAGCACCCTCCTACGTTGGAACTGTGGTCTTTGCCTTGCGTAGGTGAATGTTTGGGAAAGTTATTTGCACAAGTAGAGAATTGGAGACAGTCTTTCCAGCTAGCCAGTGAAGGTATCTGGGAGATTATTTTAGTTTTAACATTCACATAGTCAGCAAATTTTCCCATTTGTTCAAGACTCTCCAGTTTTCACTTTAGACTGTGGACTGGGGAAAAAAAAATCATTCTGTTGGGACCAAAGCTTGCTGTTGTTACCTGTCCCCAATGGCCCAGACCTGTTCACAGCCTGGAATCTCCAAGTCCCGCACGATGGGGTACACCCTGTAGAAGGTGACAGGAGGACATCAGCTCACACATCCTTCTTGGTCTCAGGCTTCCAGGTTTCCTGGCACATTTTGGTCAAGGGTGACCTGGGAACGTAGGCTCTCCGGGCGGCGGAGGGTGAGCAGGTGCCCTTCCTGAGAGCCACAGCTGGGCGTGACGCCATGCATCTAGTGGAGGCCTCTGCAAGCGTCTCTCTGGTGCAGCTGGCGCATCAGCTAAAGTCAGCCCTCAGATCAGCCCTTCTCTGGGTTAGGGCCGCAGTGGGATGTTTAGGCTTTTTACTGGGGGAGGGGTGTGAATAAATATAAATGAAGGACTCTGAATACTGAATTTAAATAAATAGTCATCTCCATGCCTAGTGGTAACACCAGGAAATCCTGAGTAGGATTTACCAAGGCACCGTTGTGGCTGCCTTGACATCCTGAATTGATTCGAAACATTCACCTCTCATGGTCATTTTGATTTTGGGGGAAGAACCAAAAGTTGCACGGTGCGAGATGCAGTGAATAAGGCTGGCGAGGGTGCAGTCATGTCTTTGTGAGTCTGTCTTTCCATTGATGACACTCAGCAGCAGCAGTCACTGTATATTTTATTGTGCCTCATAAAGACACTCACGAAAGAAGACTTCTAGAACTGCTTCAGAAACTGGCGAGAATGATGGGCTAAGTGCACCCCAAACAAGGGGGAGGATTTTAATGGGGATTGGTGGCAGTGTGTCTTTTAGTGTAATCATTTTTTTTATTTATATGCACACTGTATTTTTTAAATCTCTCCTCCTGTTTACAAAAGGCCACAATTCATTTCCTAACTGTCTATGTGAAGAAATTTCAGTTGTTAAATTCTTGCCTTTTCAAGGTTGTGGAAGGTTTCAGATAGTGGCAGTTTTATCAGGGTTAGAGTTTACAACAGAGGCTTTTGGAAAATGGGGAATCCCCACTCCCCTCCCCCGCTAGCTCCACCCGCCTGGTGAAGGAAACCGGGTGGTCATGATCCTGTCAGAGGCCCTAAGAATTTGATGTCAGCTACAAGAACCATTAGGAGTCCTTGGGAAAAGATCAGTCTGTATTGGGAAAGCTCTCAGCCTTCTTGAAAAACAAAATGTAAAATTTACATCCTCACTGTACCCTATGCAGCCAGCAGATAGATCTAGCTGTGACTTTCTTCCTTTCTTCTTTTTTTGTGAAAAGCAAGAGAAAATAGAAAAAGAAACATTTGTGAAATTCTGAGAATAAAGAATTTTCTAAGAATAGAAGAACAAAAAGAAGTCACAAAGAAATTCAACAGATTTCAGTTAAACTCTGTACTCTATAAAAAGATAATCAAAATATAAAGATAGTTCATCTTTAGAGGATATTTGCGGAAATGAATACCTTCGGTGTAAGGAACACTCTAGAAACACTTAAAAACTAACACTGTAAGCCAGAGTTTCTAGAATTCTGGCCCAAGAATAGCTTGCAAATCTAGATTCCTATCCTCATCAAACTCTTCAGCACACTAAAGGTTGAACCCTTTGCCTTGTCTGGCTCATGGAAGGGCACAAATGAAGAAAGATGTATGATTGCTAGAAAAATGGAAGCCAAGGAGGTGCCGGTAGAAACAGTGGGGTCGTTTTTCTTCCATCAGGTTCCCTGCAAAATGTTGAAAGGGTGCGTGCCCCTGTTCGTGGCTTTGTTATTCACGGTATCCCAAAGGTGGATGCTACCCGAATGTGTGTGCTCAGATGAGCAGATAAACAACTGCAAGAGATGCATGCAGGGGATGTTCTTCATTCTTAAAAAGGAAGGAAATTCTGATAGGTGCAACATAGATCTATCTGGAGGCTGAATTCAGGACCGGTGAAAGAAACCAGTCACAAAAGGACAAATATTGCATGACTCTACTTCCCGGAGAGCTGTAGGACGGCTGTAGCAGTCAGGGTTTACTAGAGAAACAGGTATAATACAAGATACACAACTGTATAAGAGATTACAAGATTGGCTTCCAGTGCTCAGCCACCAAGCTGAAGGAGGGAGCGTGCAGAGGGTGTCTGCACGCTAGAGGTTGAAGGGTCCAGCCCGAGGGCTGGAGCTTACTGCAGTGTCCCGTGCTAGTCCGTGTCAGAAGGCTGATGGGTCTACGACGGAACACTGAAGAGTCTACGGCGCAGGCTGAATAGTCCCAGGCAGAAGCTGAACAGTCTGTGCCAGAAGCCAGGAGACAACGTCCAAGCTGAAGGCGAAGACTGGAGCTCCTCCAAAGAAGCAGCCCCCAGTCCCTCCTCATTTGTCTTTCATTGTGTGCAGGCTGCTCCCCTGGGTGGGTGTAGCACTCACACCACCTGCCTGCCCTCCTCGAGCACAGGCTGAGGATGTTACCAACTAGGGACCCTGGCCCCCTGCTGAATCACTTAAAGTTCTGACCTTCTCAGATTGACACAGTGAACAACATCCTAGAATGGAAACTGCTTGTTCTCTACACCCCAGGATGTAGAGCTGCTGAGTTACTTAGTTAAGCATCTAGACTTCTCAAGTTGACACAATGTACAAACCATAACAGTGGCTGAACTCAGCCAGCCAGAGGGTGGACAGGCGTGTTCTCTGGGCTGGGGGAGGGGAGAACGGAGGTGGTGTCTGTGGGTGCAGAACTTGAGTTTTGTGAGATGCAGAGGTCCCGGAGGCGGTTGCACAACCGTGTGAATGCACTTGACGCTACTGAGCTGTGCACTTAAAAATGGTTAGAGTGGTGCATTTCATGTTGGGTGTATGGGGCCACATTTTTTTAAATGCTAAAAAATAAATATTTGAGATGTAAGACGGGCTTTCTGCAGAGTTGGTTATGGCAGTGTGCACAGGGAAAGCTGTCTGCCCTTGACAGGTTCACTTCACTCCCTGAGCCCCGTAATTCTACTTTAGGGGGACTCTCCTGAGGGAACAAGGGCAGCTCACTGTTATCAGGCACACCAGCAGAAAGTGGGGGGCTGAGGTGTTTGAAAGTTCATTGCGGTGAAGTAGTGTCCCTGGGAGGGGGTAGTGCACAGCTGTCGCACGTGGTGTTCCCCAGACCCACAGGGGAAAGGGAATCGCGTGTGTCATGCTGACAAGAAAAGGAATGTGCGAAGGTCTCTCCGCAGCGTTTCTCAGCTACACGCAACGCACCCATGCTCGGGAAAGGAGACTCAAAATGCTAGGAGTGGTCTTGGGTCATGAATTCACAGGAGATTGCAAATTCGTATCTATTTTTATTTACGTATTTATTCACTTACTTTGCGTGAGGCTGGGGCATGCTAGGCACAATGCTCTACCACCACTGGCCCTAAACATTTCATTTATTTATTTTTTTGTTCTCTGGAGTTTTGAAGGAGCCCTTCTAGTTATGTGGGGAGGAGGTGGGGGGTGCCAAGGATCTGAAAATAATCTGATGGAAAAACTCGGCCAGGGCAGCGATGACCTCCCGACCACCACCATAGACCCAGGCAGAGGAAGGTGTTTGGGGAGTCTTGTCTGATCTCAGGGTTTCTTGCCGTCCTGAGCCAGGGCGGTGTAACTGTGCTCCCCATTCAGAAAATGAGGCAGGGAAGCTCAGGCAAGTTAGGCCATGTTTCTTGGGGTCCTCGGTAAAGAAGAACCTTTGGAAGCCTCTAGGGAAGGGGGTCCTGGCGTTTTGAGACGAGAATCTCCCCCCCAGCTCCACCCACCAGTGTATGAACAGGACCTTGGTTTACAGATGTTTGCATCT
The DNA here is from genome assembly GCA_004365215.1 of Cuniculus paca. NCBI lineage: Eukaryota > Metazoa > Chordata > Mammalia > Rodentia > Cuniculidae > Cuniculus > Cuniculus paca. The sequence goes on from RJWT010055775.1 coordinate 7,562, forward strand.
GTAAATGCGGGGATCACAGGGTAGCAGAGGACAGCCCTGTCCTTCTGTGGTGGACACAGAGAAGAAAGCAGGCAGAGAGGCAAGTGTCACGGGACAGTGCGTGGAGGAATCTACGCCCCTGCCGTCACTGCGGAGATGGGCGGCCTGCTCCCAGGAAATCCGCAGAGTGGAAAGGGGGAGCTGTGCGGTCTGCCGCCCCCCTAGAAGCACCAGACAGGGCAGTGCCCATTCCTGGGCAGGGGCAAGAAAATCCACTAATGGCTCACTATGAGGTTCACTCATTTTTCACACTCCCCCCGACAAAACGAAGCATTAATTAAGTGTGCTGGACTTCCTAAGAACGACGTGAGTATTTGACCTGTGGATCTGATGACCGGCCTTCCAGAGCCCTCCTGCCATACGAAGTGGACTGACGAAGGCTTGTGTACATCCCGCTGGGTTTTCAGGGACCAGTTAGGCCTTCACGCTGCTCTCCATCATGACTCCGTGAGCAGTGTCGTGGAAAGGCGCCCCAAACGCAGCTCCCTTAGCTTGTCTGAAATGTAGGAGAGAACGAGCCCCAAGCCAAAGGAGGATTGGTAAGAACTTAGAACGAAGGTACATGTCTCCTTCTGAAGAAGATGGTGGAGTGGGTGAACTGACAGTTACATTTCTTAGACTGTTCTGTGCAGTAGGGTAAGGCCAGACTTGGGCTTCGGTCCCGCTGCCCTCCACGGGGCAGTTTCCCAAAGATTCCTGAGTGACAGTCTCATGCCTGTGCAGAGGACAGGACTGGCCTCCTGTGTTCATAACCCCAGGCCTGGAACAGTCTCCCTTTGTGCCCGGATGATTCTGAAAGGTCGTGTTTCAGAAGAAGCCTTTCATGTGGCCCACAAGGAGGCCAGTCAGAAGCTGCAGTGGGAAGGCAGAGGCACGGTGCCATCCTGCTTCTCGGGGCAGGAGGACAACAGGGGGCTCCAGGCCTCAGCAGCAAGGTGAAGCCACCCTGCTCCCCAGCGTGCTTCCGTCCACAGCACGCAGGTGTGAGGGCACAGATCTGAAGCCACCTGGTGACCTAGAAAAGGACAGGCTCTACCCGGCACTGATGGAAGCCCTGCTCTTGAGTCAGGGCAGTGGTCCCTCTAGGACGCCATGGCATGCACTGAGGTAGGGCGGCTCCGTAACAGGAGTGGCCCCCAATCTAACCCGAGTTACCCCAATCAGGGGAGGGAAGGACTGTGAGGGAGGTGGAGCCTGGGGCTGAATCCAAAGAAGAAACTCAGGACTTGGAATTGTAGTTTTCCTTTGCCTCTTCGTGACCTCATCCTGAGACCCTGAAGGGGAGAGGCCCAGAATCACACCCTACAAACCCCAGAGAAAAGAAGAAGTATCCCCAGCCCACTTGTACAAGTCATTTTCCTATCTCTGAATTCCTAAGCCCTGCAGTTTAAAGGAGGAGCAGTTTCACTCATGGTTTCTGAGGATTCAGTCCATGGTGGGCTGGTGTGAAAGCGGAAACAGCATGCAGAAGGGCATGGCCAGGAACCAGAGAGAGAGAAGGCAAGAGCCAGGAAAAGGAAATACCCCTCCAGGTCATGCCCTCTGTGGCCTGCCTCTTTCAGCCAGACTCTACCTCCTAACACAGTCAGCTCTAAATTCATCAGTGGATGAATAGCACCTCCCATGATCCAGTCCCCTTCCAAAAGCCCTACCTCAGAATGCATGAGACTTTAGGGCATGGATTAGATCTAAACCATACCACCCCACCCAAGTCCAGCTTCTTGTATATCAGCCCCAGAGAGGGATACTGGTTGGCCTCACCTGGTCACACAAAACCCTCTTGGACTACTATAGTAGCGTTGGTTATGATTGGAAGGCCAGTGTCAGGCGATCACCTGGGGAGTGAGATGACAGGTACCTGTGAGTAGCAGCCTTATCAAAACTGTGTAGCAGGAACCTACAGGAAACAAGGATAAACCAGAAGAAACAAAGCCCCACGAGGGAGTGCATGCCAACCTGTTGCTTCCTTCACTGCTGCCACAGCAGGTGGGCCAACCACCTGGCTACCTGCACCTGTGCCTCAGTGCAAGCCCTTGAAATGCGAGTCCACGTTGAGATGCATTGTATGTGTGAAACACACACTGGATCTCCAAGGTTTCATAGGAAAAATAAAGAATATAAAGTGTCCTACTCATAGTTTTTAGTATTTCTTCCATATTGAAATACTATTTTGCGTATGTTGGGTAAAATAAAATCTATTATGTTACTTTTTTGAATGTTGGTTCTGGAGACCTTAAGTTACCTGTGTGTCTGGTCTCCTAGCTGCCTTGTTCTGGATGGGGTTCCCATTTCTAGTGCAGGGGTATTCATGTGGCAAAGTACACATTAATCTTTAAGCTTACTGTCCCCTGGGTCATGTGCTCTTGTTTCCCTGAGTTTCATCATCAAGTTTCCTGGTTGAGTGTTGGGGGATTCCTATGAATGAGTCATCCTTTGTCCTTTATGAGCTTTACACAAAAGTCTTCAACTTGTTTAGTCTGTCTCACAAAGCCTAGACTGTGGGTACAGCTGGAAGC